>JAOQMS010025748.1:0-15293 GCA_027563885.1 Erythroxylum longipes | reverse complement strand
AGAGGAAGAAGTTGGTTTTAAAAATCTTGTGATTTACAGTTACAACTTTAATTATTTAAATTGATATGATGCCATGTAGAGTTCTGTAGTGATCGCACGTAGCGCTCCCTTATCTTAGGGTTCGTATCGGAATGACCTACGGGCTTCTCGGTGCGTACCCTAGGGTAATGGGGTGTTACACATAGCCAATTTTGGGGCCGTTGCCTGGGGGTGTGGTGTTTAAGTTTTTGTTTGTGATTTAATTGGTGTTTTGTTTATATTTTTTCGTAATTGATTTCTTTTCAGTTTTTTTGTTATCCTTTCTTTATTATGTTTCATGTTAGTGATTTATTTAAAAAAAAACCATGGATGGAAGTAATTTTTTCTTTAACTCTTCCTCTCAATCCTATAACCAATGTTGGACTGATCAACCTAACTTTAGTTACGGATAGGATAACCAACGAAGTTATTTCCATGACAGTTTGTAGGATGTACAACAATTCTCATACAAACAATTCTCTGGAAGAGTTGATTAATATTGTGAATGCTAATACTTTGCAATTACAGTAGAATACTTTACAATTCCAGCAGGATGGAGGGCAATTTCCAAAAACTACATGGTATAACACCCAAGATTCGGAGAGCCAACACGACTTAGGTACATCGCTATAAGAAATGCTTAATATTATGGCTGTTAAAAATCTTCAAATTCAATAGGATATGCAGCAGTTCCAACAAAATATGCAACAGCTATTTCAGCAAGCTTTACAACAAATCTGATGGGATGCTCCTCAATTCCAATAAGATGCATTGCCTCGATGGGGAGATATCAATCATTTGGAACACAAAGCGAAGAGGAGCAGCCGTATCAACCTAAGCTATACCTAATGAACATTTGTGCAGAAACTTTACAAAATGATGAGGAGCTTGAGAATTTTGAGGTCAAACCCTCAACGAATAGCTTGTGCAAAAGAAATAGAGGAGGAGCTCGAAGTAGAAAAAGATACATCTTTTAGCTCGGAGGTAAAAACTAAGTTTATAATTATTGTTGAGACTGACTTTTTACCTTTACCTAGCAGGTTAAAGGAATTAAATGAAGAAGAAAAAGGCAAATAGATCTTCGAAATATTTCCCGAGTGCATGGACTCAGTCAAGATTGAAAGTCTGAGGATAAGGAAGGAGCTAAATGGGAACGATTATCAACCAATACCCTATCCTAAAGAACCTCATGTTGAAGAACTGCATATGCCATCAGAAGATCATAATTTTGTCACATGAGGAGAAGAAGGAGTCGAGCCAGCGACCCTAAACAAAGGTGCTTCTTGGGAGGCAACCCAAAGGAAGTAAATTTCTTGTCTTTACATTTTCGCATTTATTTTTATATGCATGTGTGTTCTTTGTTGGTTTGTTTCTTACTTGTTTTAAGTTTTCAATCAAAATGAGAGAATGAATAAAATAAACAAGAAAAACATTTGCTTGTTTTCTATTGCTTCTAGGATTATTCAATTATGAGTAGAAAGTGAATGGACTAGAGAATTTCATAGCAACTTTGGCATGTACTTTTGCTCTTGTGATTGGTTGATGTACATTATTTTTGGAAGAATAGTGACTAGTGGTAGACAAAGTCGGTAAGATTTTGAGCCTTATTAGACTGAAACATCCATATCAGTCTCATTGCCTTTTGATAATGTGTGACCTTCATGACATCTACATCTTGATTTTGCGTTGAATTTCTATTCGAGACCACATTTTTATCACATGAATTAACATGGATATGATAAGGCATTATTTACTTTTCTGAACTACATTAGCCAAATAGCCTACCTGTTATATGATTTTTCCTTTTTGATAAGCCCACTTTGAGCCTTATTAGCCTTTCTTTTTGTATCAACCACATTACATGCTTTATACTTAACCAAATGTCTTACCCAAGCCATAAAGCAAGTGGAACATTTGTGATTGTTGAGTTTGTGGATGTACAAAATTCTAAGTATGGGGGTGTACATATGCGAGGGTTGGTTAATGTTGGGATGTTTTGTTATGTCTTATCATTGAAATTCCCATGTAGTGTAGTTTCTTTTAACGTTAGAAAAAAAAGGGAAAAGAAAGAAAGAAAGAAAGAAAAGAGAGAAAAAAAGAAAAAAGAAGAGAAAAGAAAAGAAACAAAAATGAAAAAGAAAGAACGAAGAAAAAAAATGAAAAATTTCTTATTTAAATAAATTTATCAAGGAAGAAGTGCATATGAGTTTGCAAAGTTATTCATAACTAATGCATCTTCCTAGAGTTGTAATGAATGTGTTATTTGAGTATGTTGAACATGAGGTAGATGTTGGCTTGGAAGGTTCACTCTTGCGGTTTCAATGTATTGTTAGCATAAATTGTACGAGTGATTCCTTCAGATTGGTATATGCTTCATGTGGTTGGTGTGTGAGAGTTAAATGGGGATGTGAAATATAAATGTTGCATTTGTCACAACTGACGGTACCCAGTTTTTAATGGAGTGTTACTTTTGTTTCACTATCTTTGCTGGCTTTCATACTACTTGACCCAAACACATCTCATCTCACCTTTACCCATATTACAACCTTGAAAAGTCCTTTGATTCATGATTTTGCATGTGAATTATAGTGGCGGAGAAATGAAAGGATATGCAAAGTTATGGATTGTCATGATCATGAATGGTGTTGAGTGTACCCGTAGATATATTTTAGTTAAACACATTTTTCGAGTCTACCATTAGATTGCTCAATTTCTGAAGATGATGTTTGTTGATTGATCATGAGTAGAAGCATTGAATGTTGAATTCTTGCTATGATTTTTGAAAGTCATTCATCTTTGGTTATGATTATATAGTCTTGGAAAAGTATGGGAATTGAGTAAATGTTTTGGGTTTTTGAACTTAATTTGGATGTTTTGCCCGAGGACAACCAAAAGCTAACTGTGGAGAAAATTGATATTTGTTTAATTGCTGATACGTTTAATCATTTATACTTAGCGATTAATGATACGAAAATGCTTAAGATATTAAATTTAATTCCTTTATGATTTTCAGTACAATTTGGAAGTAAAGAAATTAAAGTGAGTCAAAAGCACTACATTTTGGACATTTTCCGAAGATCAATACTCATTTGTCTTCATGGAGCAAGAAGAAGAAAATTAAAAGACAAGAAGAAGACAAGAAAAATCAAAATACAAAGCAGAAGAATTAAAAGTGTTGGAAAAAATGAAGAAATAACAAAATAACAAAACACAAGTAGCAGCTGGAAGTTGAAGGACAAAACGACGTTGCAGCAATAAGTGGATAAGTGAACAATGTTTACATTTTATGTTTCATGCACCAGCCAGTAAAATGAGGTGCTCATGGAGGGATAGCCCAAAACCAAAACGATAGCCCTTGTATATATGACGTGAAGTAGTAAACGCAAGCCAAGTTTGTGTTTCATGCAAGTTGAAATGCAAATGTTGTTGTTTGCATGTTCAATGTCTACATTTTATAGGCATGAAATAAAGACATTTGGGCAAGATATAATGCAAACAAACCTGAGTTAAATAGAGGGTTAAAGGCGTGAATAGTGACGGGGCCATCTAACTTTAATTGTCCCATTAGGTACAGTGAAGAGAAGGAGGCGACAGAAGAGAACAAAGAGAGGAGTGGCGATAGGCAAACATAGGCGTGAGAGAAGAGAAGTGAATGAATAGTAAAGGTGGATTAAAAACCACCATCTTTATTTGTCACTTCAATGAATAGTGAAAGAGATAAGAAGATTGGGTAGTGAAGAAGAAACGAAGGGAGATTCAGTAGGGATATTAATGGGAGTTGAAGCATTTTTCTACGAGAGACTCATGGAGGGCTAAACGTCCTGACGCCAGTTTGGAGGTGACATCGACACCGATGACCCAAGTTAAGTGTATTTTCTTATTTGTGTTGTTTCTTTCTCTCATTAAGAATTGATTACATTATCCTATGTTAATTGATTTGGGTTTTATGTATGAACAATCGGATTTTCGTTATTGTTCGGTTATTTGTGTATGAACCCATTAGGTATTGTAAAAGGATGATTTTAATGTGTTCATTGAATTGTCTAATTACATACCCATTGCTAAAATTTCGATATAATCTGTAATTATTATGTGGAAATTCATGTCTAGTAACTAATGATTCGTAATAATTAGGGATAACATGACCTAGGTTAAATGATGCATCGTATGTAGTTGTTGCTTTGATTAGTCGGTTTTTCTAATTCGTAATGTTACTACCTAATTAAATTTAGAGATCGTATCCTAGGTTATCCAATGGTTAGGTTTAATTAAAGATCGTATCATGATTAAATAAAACCTAAGGGAAAACTTGGTTTAATTATTAACCCACGATTAACAGTTTTTAGGAGAGGTTTGAGAACAATAAATCAATGAAATACGCTTAATTAGGGTGTAGACCGAGATTGGACCAAATTCCTCGGTCCTTACTAAATTCCTCATTTTAACCTATTTTTGCATGTTTTCTTTAATTTGTTTTTATTAGTCTAGCTTCATTTTTTTATTTATTTCAAAATCCAAAACCCTCTGTTAAACCTAAACACCAGTTAATTTCATTTCATAAACTTTACACACACTCTCTGTAGGATCGACCTAGACTTACCACTGCTACAGTAGTAGTCTAGTTATTTTATTTTAACTAACGTTACGATGCACAAGTCACCAGGTTAGCTGTAACAAAACCTACAACAAGAGGTGTTTTAGAAGTATAAGGAAGACCCAAAGAGAGTCTTGACAATATAATGAGGGAAGGGAAGTTGAGGTAAAAGGATAATAGTGGAGGAGTAAGGCTAAAATCAGGTTGAAGAGAGCATGAGGCTAGAAGAAGGTTAGAGAAATCTTTTTCCATAACGGTAAAGAACAGAAAGGTGGGAAAGGAGAAGAAAGGCAGGTTACTATAATTATAAAATTCAGACTGAGTTCAAGGGATCTGAAAACCAACCTAATATAGAGAGGGAGCATAATATTTTTTTGTAAGAT
The DNA here is from genome assembly GCA_027563885.1 of Erythroxylum longipes. NCBI lineage: Eukaryota > Viridiplantae > Streptophyta > Magnoliopsida > Malpighiales > Erythroxylaceae > Erythroxylum > Erythroxylum longipes. The sequence continues at coordinate 10,298 of JAOQMS010025748.1, read as the reverse complement.
TTTTGTTGCATTTATTTAGATTGTTTGGATTGTTTTTAATTTTTTCTAATGCTGTTGATTTGTTTGCTGATATCAGGAAATCCTATGTGTGTGTCTGTCTGCGTGTGTGTGTGTTGAGCAAGTTTTACCTAATATAAAACCCTTAATATTTTGCAAGTATACGAATGGTAAACTTGTAGTAATTGAGGTGTCGAACATACTAGAAATTAGCTAAAACTAAATAAACGTAACTTTGTCTAAGGTTATGAAATATGATTTGAGAGAAGATAAAATTCAGAAATTAAACAATTAAATAAAATTGAGCAATAAACCACTTAACATTTAAGCTGTCACAATAAAACAATGAGGATCAAGTATGAAAGTATAGGATTCGTTCTATCATCATTTTGCTCCCTTAACCATTTTTGATTCAATTTGGTGTCGATCCTAGATTTATGAAAGTTTGATTATTCTCTCTCAAGACCTAATCATTTAACCCCAATTAATAATCCTTAATTGATGGCAAAATTCCAGATTTGCAATCTCTGGATTAACAAAAACAACCTAACATTTTCAACTAGTTCTTAAGCAATCTATTAAATAATCAAGTTCTCACATAAGATCTCTCTTCGTATGATTATCAATTAGATATTTGTGTGACTTATTAGGTATTTTACTCTTATTACCTAACCTAATCAGATTAATATTGACTCACTCTATTGATTTTTTTATTGAAGTATAAGCAAACATAAATATCATAACACCCAAAACATTGCATTGAAATCAAAAGTGTTTAAGTCATAAAATAAGTCAAGAACAATTCCTAATATAAAATTAGAATATCATCAATGTGTATAACATCTTCCAACTTAGTTTACACATCAAGTTTAATGAAAATAAAAAAGGAAAGAAAGAAAACTTGATAGAATTGAATCTGCAATTCTGGAAAATGTTAGATAACTGATACTCCTTTTGATCTTCTTTGGATTAATCTCAATTTGGTAAGATAATGGTTGCTCTTTTTTGAGTGTTTTATGTTCTTTAATAGTTATTGAGGCCTATAGGGTTCTTTTTAGGGCTTACCTATTTAATTTGGTTCTAAAACTAGTCCCAAAATGTTAAAATTACAAAAAGAGTCACGTGTTGGAAAGTTGAAATTCGCTGGAATTGCTGTCTGCACTCTCTATCACGATCGTGGCAAGCAAGTCAGTTTTATGACCTACTTCCATTCTTCCAATTCTTCTCTTTTCTTCAATTTCATGTTTCCATACACTCAAACACACATCACGCACCTCTTGAAACATAAAATTAAGATCCAAATTATGCTCAAAACTACACAAACACTTAGAATATAAACAAACGCTAATAATATCATAATTTTAAGCCTATATACATGATAATCATCTAAGAAATACTCAAAACTGCACTTAAACATCTATAAAAATATAGTATAATTTACACCTATCAACATCCCTACACTTAAAATTTTGTTTGTTCTCAATAAAAACAAAACAAAACACAAACTCAAACTCAAACAAACCAAACAATAACACATAAATTCATGCAACATACACTAATGATACAATGGCATTTAACTTGACAAAACCAATTTAACCTCAAACATCAATCATTCAAGTTGTTCCAATATATTAACCTATGCAATTTATGTCTAAGAACTTTGGATTGAATATACATACTAATTAAGACATTAACATCATATTCATTCACCTAAATCACTTGTATACATACATTGATAATTAGTAATTAACTTGCAACTATCACTAAGTATCCTTTTATGAAAATTTTTGCAATTTTCAATTATCAGTAGGTTTTGTTTATCGAAACACCACTTTTTTATTTCTTTAACGTTAACTTAGTCTTTTGACGTGAAAGGCAAACACCTTATTATGAATGTCCCCAGTTACTCAACTAGGCCACGTTTGATTAATTAACTTAGTTGGAATATCATTATAGCCTTTTGAAGTAAAGATAAAAATTTTGTCTTGAATGCCCCTAGTTAATCAGCTATATCACATTCTCAATTAGTTACTAGCTATATTCATAACCCAATATTTGTTTCAAAAGGGCCAGCATAATAGTTATTCATTTAATAGATATAACACATTTTTTTCATTTCACAAAGCCTACTTCATTTCTTTTAGTGAATCATCCTCATGAAAGACTACTAATGATACAAATATAGTCAATTGACTTATAGTTATAAATGTTTCTAACAAATTTCCTAAGATGAATAAATTGACGTCATATCCTAATTAACATGCATATTTAACCAAAGATACTTAAAAAATAAAATGCACAAGTCAATATGCCTTTGCAAGTTCAATGATTATGTTCAAAACTAAACTACTTCCATCAAGTTATTTCCATTGACACATTCACACAATTCACACATATGCTCACACCATATTAACCTAATTAAAAACTAAGACAATATGATATGGAAACTTCCCATGCATGACATGTCAATGCAAAATTCTCCCTACACTTAGACAACACATTGTCCTCAATGTGAGAAAAGCAAACAACAAATAAATGGAAATAAAAAATGACAAGAAAAAAAGGTTAGAGTAAGGAAACTTAAAATGTTTCGGTGGTGATGTTATTAGAGTTGGAACTTGGAGATACTTCCAGTCATGAAATTCCAACAATTCACTCCCTACAAGATTAAAAAACAAAATACCAATAAAATAAATAAAATAAAAATAAATCTTATCCTAATTCTTGGATTGGCTCCCAGTTAATGCTTAGTTAACAACATTAGCTTGACATATTCTCCCTTCTATGCTCAACCTTGGTCAATTATGAGTGGCTTGTATCCACCCATGTCACCTAATTTTAGTTTCATAGCCTGTAAATAAGCTACACATTGCAAGATAATAATAAGGACATAATTAATCAAATTAAGAAAACTTAGTAAGTTCAGTAATGTCCGTTTTGGTAACAAACTATCAACAAAATAGGGAACAATGAAACTCCCTGAATCGTCTATTAAATTCAACATTTTGACTTCTAAGAAGGTGAACTGTTCTCTTTCTTCCTCATTCACCTTCATCTCCTCCTCTTCTTCTTCTTTGTAAATCGAGACATCTGTATCTTCCTCAACCTTTATCTCCACTATCATCTATTCGTCAATCTCTTCTTGAACAAAGACTTCCTTATATTCTTCAAACCTAATCCTCATTTTCATTTCTTTTTCTTCCTCTCCCTCTTTTAAAGATTTGACTTCATCAATTGTCATAAATAAGCTACCTTCCTTTATGTTCTTTAATACCTTATTCACGTTGAATTTCACTTGTTCATTTCTAATTCGAAAGATGAGGTTGTCTTCATAGACATCTACCAAAGCTTTTCCAGTGTTCAAACATGGTATACCAAAAACTGGCAGACAATTTTGATCCTCTTCAAAGTCTAGCACGATGAAATCCATAATAATTATAAGCTTTTCCACCTTATAGTCACATCCTCCACTGAACCTTACGATTTCTTTATCTATTTATCCACCAAATGAATATGCATAGATGTTGGCTTCACATCTTTTAGCCCCAGTTTCTTAAAAATTGACAAAGGCATAAGGTTTATACTTGCACCTAGGTCACATAAACATTTAAAAATCTCTAAATTACTAACTACATAAGGTATCATGAAGCTTTTTGGATCTTTTAGCTTTGAGGGCATATGGTTGGTAATTAAGGAGCTACAAGTTTCTGTCATGCATACCGTTTGGTCATCTTCCCAAGTCTGCTTGTTAGATAATTTATCGTTAAGGAACTTCACGTACTTGGGCCTGCATTTTAACACTTCCATAAAAGACAAGTAAATTTATTATTTCTTTCGCTTTTCCATGAACTTTGCAAATGGTACATCCAATTCGTTCTTCTAAAGTCTTTAATGAGAATGGTATTTTTTGGTAAGTAAGGTGGAGGAGGAGTATAGGGAGGGTCCTTATTCTTTTCTTCATCCTTTTTCTTTTTCTCTTGGTCTTCTACAAGGTGAGTCGCAAGTTGTCTTTTCGCTGGTTCTTCTAGCTCTTTCCTACTCCTAAGTGTGATAGCCTTACATTGCTCTCTTGGATTTACTTTCATATTGCTCATAAAGTTTTCCACACTTCTTTTACAGAATTCATTGAAATCCATTTAAACCTCTAGGTTATCCAATTTAGAATCCCATGAACTAGACTCATTTTACTGAACTCCTAGTAGGTCTTGATTTCCCATTTGAGTCTTTGCTGTTGGATCAAAAACAAAAGCATGCAACATTTGGTTAAACGGTAGATTTCAAAACATTTTCGAAATCAAAATTCAGCGAAAATAATAAAACCAAATCAACATGTTTCAGCTATACATGATATGGTATAAGGAGAATAATTTACATAAGAACAAGGTGGTAGAAATATATTAACTCCTTGCTACAGCTTTGACTTCTTGCTTTTGTATCCTCTCCAAATCCTTTGTCAATGTATCCTCTCCTTATTGTTGTATCCCCGACCAATTCTATCTACCACTTGTTCTTCTTGGACAACTTGGTTAACAAGATACTTTGGTGGGAAAGGAGAAGTATTTTGAGGAGATTTCTCTTAGAAGAAAGAAGCCAAAAAATAAGACTCTTCTCATTCAAGTTTCGGCTATGCACGCATGAGAGGAGAGAGTGAGTCAAAACAAAATGCAAGAATACTTCTTCCTCTCCTTGTCCATTTTGGTTATCATGAAAGAAAGATGTGATGTGCATCCAATGCATCACTTCATTCTTTAATCAATCATAAAGAATCCAAGAGACTCTTCTCATTTGTTTAAGATGGCTATATGAAAAGACCAATAACCTAAATGAGACCTTCTCATTTTCGATTATGGATGAAAGAAGGAAGAGAGAATACATCAAATGCACCTCTTCCTTTCTTTAATGAAATGAATGCTAAAAGGTTACATTACATGCCATCATTAAAAGAAAACCATTAAACCATTTAATGATAAGATCATTACTCTATTTAATGATGATAAAGCATGATAAAAACCATCTTTAATTTAGCAATTTAATGCTAAATGTGCAGCTACACATTTAGGTATAAAAAACTGAAATATTCCCTCCTTCTTTCTTTAATAACTTTGTTTTAATTTAATTAATATAATTAATCAAATCAAACCAAAGTCACCCCCAACATTAAATGTTCATTTGGGCTTCTAATTAAAGTAAGCCCAACATTCAATTATGAGCTTTAAAACCTCTATTTATATTTCTTACTTTGCCTGATAACCTTCCTAGAAGCCAAATAGGGAATCTAATTGGACTTATATAATTCAAGCTCCAATAAGTCTAGAATTAATTTAACCTCATTAGAATTCATTCCAGCTTATTAACCAAATGCCATTCCACTAAAGACAATTGGTCAAACTCTTAAATTACTAAATATTATGAGAATACATATTTCAAATAAGATGTCCAATTGCAAACTTTATTATGAACCATATTATATAAAGGTAAAATTACCATTTTGCCCTAAAGCAAATTTGACATATACCTCATTCCCATCTCTGCTATGTGACCCTTAAAACTCTTTTGAGATAGCGTCTTCATAAATGAATCAGTAAGGTTTTGCTTTGTGGGAATCTTTACCACATTCACCTTACCACGTTGTATTATCTCCCTTATGAGATGATACTATCTCTCAATATGTTTGGTAGCTTTATGGTTCTGAGGTTCTTTAGAATTAGCCACTGCCCCACTATTATCACAATAAAGTGTAATGACCTTTTCTTCCTCAGGAACTACCTTCAACTCATTCAGTAACTTGCAGAGCTAGACTTCTTATCCTCTATAGTCGAATCAGCAACACAAGATTGCTTGATACTCTTCCAGACTATGGCTCCACCTCATAAAACAAATATAGAACCAGAAGTTGATTTCCTTGAATCAACATTTGATTGAATCAACACAAGATTGCTTGATTATCAGATTAAGGTTACTTCCAGAGTAAACAAGCATTAAGTTCTTCATCCTACAAAGATACTTTAGTATGCACTTAACTGCAGTCCAATGCTCCATTCCTAGATTGGACTGGAATCTATTTACTAGTCCCACTGCATAACAAATATCTGGTCTAGTGCAAACCATAGCATATATTAAACTTCTAATTGTCGAAGCATATGGAATGTTATGCATGCGTTCGACCTCCTTTTGGGTCTTAGGTTCTTGCTCCTTTGAAAGTTTAATTTCATGTTTAGTAGGTATGAAACCCCTATTGGAATCTTGCATGGCAAACTTATTGAGCATGTTCTTAATGTAGGTTATTTGAGACAAGGCTATCAGTTTGTTCTTACGATCTCTTATAAGTTTGATCTCTACAACATAGCTAGCCTCTCCTAAATCCTCCATTAAGAACTATTCATTCAGCCATGCCTTAACCATAGATAACATTCCTACATCATTTCCAATGAGCAGAATATCATCGACATACAGGATTAGGAAAGTAACCTTGCCTTCTTGTATCCTTTTATAGACACAAGGCTCATCTAGGTTTTGTATGACTCCAAAGGTTTTGATAGACTTATCAAACCTAATGTTCCAAGACCTAGATGCTTACTTAAGTCTATAAATGGACCTCTGCAATTTGTATACCTTATACTCATTACCTGGCTCAATGAATCCTTTTGGTTGGGCCATATAAATGGTCTCCTCAAGATCCCTATTAAGAAATGCTATCTTGACGTCCATTTGCCATATTTCATAATCGAAATAGGCTGCTATGGCCAAAAGAATTCTGATGGACTTAAACATGGCAACTGGAGAAAAAATCTCCTCATAGTTTATACCCTCTTTTTGAGTATAAACCTTAGCTACCAATCTAGCTTTAAAGGTCTCTACCTTTCCATCTGATCCTCTTTTCCTTTTGTAGATCCATCTACACCCTATGACTTTTACATCTGGTGGTAGATCTATAAGGATCCAGACTTCATTGGTGTACGTAGAATCTATTTCTGATTCCATCACCTTGAGCCATTTTTCTGCATCAATATTATTAATATCCTGTGTATAAGTAATGGGATCCATTTCTTCTTAGTCCAAGATAGCAATTATGCCTTCTCCTAGACCTAGATACCTGTCTGGTTGTCTCACAACCCTCCCATTACGTCTAGGCATGACTTGGTGTTCAGGCTGCTCTTTTGATTCAACTCTTGAATACATTTCGACATTTTATTCTACTATATCCAAATCAACTCGTGGTTTGGATGAAATAGCTAACTCTTTTAGTACTACTTTACTTCTTCCTTTGTGATTTCTTATAAATTCTTTCTCCAAGAAGGTCTCATTTGTTGACATAAATACCTTCTTGTCCTCAGGACGGTAAAAATAGTACCCTCGTGTACCCTTAAGATATACTACAAACAAACAAACTTCTGATCTCGGTTCCATCTTTGTGGATTCAGGCCTTGGAACATAGGCTGGGTAGCCCCAAGTCCTCAAGTGCCTCAATGATGACACTCGTCTAATCCACAATTCCCTAGGTGTTTTAGGCATCGATTTTGATGGAGCAAAGTTAAGAAGATAAGTTGCCGTTTGTATGGCATATCCCCAGAACGATTCTAGAAGGCTAGCGTAGGACATCATTGATCTTACCATTTCTAATAGAGTCATATTCCTCCTCTCAGCTACACCATTCTGTTGAGGTGTTCTGGGAGCTGACAAGTTGGAAATAATTCCATTGTCAATTAGGGATTGTTGGAACTCTCCAGATAAGTACTCACTACCTCGATCTGATCAAAGTTGTTTTAATGGCTTGCTTAGCTGCTTCTCAGCTTCAGCTGTGAATTCTTTGAATCTTTTAAAGGACTCACTCTTTTTGTGCATCAAATATAGATAGCCATGTCTAGAGTAATTATCTATAAAGGTTATGAAGTATTTATAACCTCCTCTAACTTGTACATTCATGGGCCCACACACATCAGTGTGTACCAGGTCTAACGTGGATTTAGATCTGTTTCCTTTGAAGGCTAAAATTGTAAATGTGAGAGATTACGGAGAAATTAGGAAACACATTTCATACTCATGCATTTCATGATATGCACATATATGTGAATAGTGGATTCTGCACACATCAAAATGGTTGTGCATGCATTCATTAACATTTCCAGGTATAATTATTCGAAAATGTGATTTTATTAGAAATCGTGGTTTGATTGTATTGAAAATCTGATTTGGAGATTAGAATTTTTGGAGATTTTGGGAAAATTTTCTGAACAGAATTGGAAAAATTCTTGAACTAGGAAAAATGCCAATTGGCACAACAAATGATAAATGGTATTAGAATTTACGGTCAAATGGCAATGGAAATTCTTATAAATGACTTTAGGATTTATTGACAAGTGTCATTGAAAATTTAGGAGACAATTAGAATAGAAATTGGATGTAGGTTATAAGAATTGGACATGTGGCAAGTGATACAAGTCACTTACCAAACAAGGCCTAAAGCCACTACTCTTTCAATTAAAAAGGCCCCCTTTTGGTTTTGTCTCCCACGATGCTTTAAGTTAAAAGAAGCTTAGGGTTTTGTTTTTGGCTCTCTCCATCTTCCTCTTCGTGGCTTCTCTTCTCCTCTCCTTCTTGATTTTTATTCTCCAAATCCTCACCAACGTTGAACCTTGCTTCCATCTATCAATTGCTACTCCCATTTTTGTTGTTTCTTCCATTTGTCACTAAAAACCCTTCTCTTCCACCTTGAAAAGATGATGACAGTATGTGATGGTGGAACTAGGGATTCTTGGTTATCTTGAAGATGTTTGAAGAGTTAGGAGCTAAATCAAGTAAGTAGATTGTTAAATATTATGGGTTTGATAAATTGAAGCATTTGTGATGTTTGTTAGAGGTTAAATGGCATATGATGGTGTTTTATGTATAATGAATACGAATGATGTTCTGTTTTTAGGCTAATGATCAAATGATGGATTAAGAAATGGTTTGTGAATGTTATTAAGTGAATTGGAGTAGAGAATTAAGAGTAAATGAGGTAGAAAGGATGAAAAATGTATAAGGTATGTTAGGTGTAAGTAGTTAGAGGTGAAAAATCTGAAAAATGGGAAGAGAGTGTTGAATTGGGTTTTGCGTCTATGAAAGTTCTCTGCGGCAAACTTTTGGAATTTTTCCGTGGTGAACTTGAAGGATTTAATGAGGATTTCATTTGGGTGAATTTCACCACGGCAAACTCTGGGTCTCACCGTGGCGAACTTGTGATTTTCATGCGGGAATTCCTCTCTGGAGGAGTTCGTCGCGGCGAACTTTTCCTGCACTGAACATGATTTAGTATTTTGGTTATATCTTCTTCTGTAGTTGTCCAAATGGACTGTTTTTTGATTTGGTATAAACTAGAGACATAGAGATATAAATAATATGAAGAAATAAAATTCTTAACCAGACTCTAAGAGTTTCAATTTCTGGGTGAAAGTTGAGTATGGGGTGCTATCGCTGAATAAAAGTAGTCCAAAAATATTTCAAGTATAACTTTCACATTTTTAAACCAAATTGAGGGATTTTGGTGTCATTACAAACTTAAGACAATGGGGAAAGTTTTTATATAATAAAGTGTTTCCAAATTACTTCATTGTAATTGTCTAATTGATCATGGAAAATAAACCCCGAAGGTTTGGAAATTTGGTGAAATTTATAAGAAGAAAGGAAAGTTTGGATAATGTGTGATCTTATAATGTTGGAATAACATTAGTGAATGAATTGTTGATATCAATGTACCAAAGGTATGAGTTTGTTTGGGAATAAAGATATTCATATGATTGAAGTTGTGATTTAAAGGAGAGGAGAAATGGGTATCAAGTTAAAGTGAATGAGAAATTGTTAATTGTGAGAGCAAATAATGCTACAATCGAAATAACGATTAATTGAGTGATAAAATGTGAATATAGATATAATGTGAAAATTAAAAAGATACTTGGGATTGTCATGAATGTACATTATACATATTCCGTATACATACTTGTGCATAAATGCATACTTATAATTGTGCAATTATTAATGTTTGTGCATCGTGTGTTTGCCATAATGATGTGCAGGATAAACGTCTGCATTTAAATGTTTCCAGATCATTGAAGCTAATGCTAATCTAGAGCATACTGTGAGTAGACCTAGATGGTCTCATTCCACTATTTGCTTTGTTTGACTTTTGATATTGATTGATTTTTTGAATGATTATGTGAAAGTGTTTGACTATGTTGGTTTTCGAATAGGAGGTCCGATGAATGTGTTGTATGAAAGAATATTGAAGTGCTCATTGTATGTGAATGAGATGAAATAAGTGTGCA
>JAOQMS010025699.1:0-15296 GCA_027563885.1 Erythroxylum longipes | reverse complement strand
GTTATAATTAGTTTATAACTATATATTAGTGTTACATATAATTATAAGAAACATTAAATATATCAACATAATTATATATTATCATTAAATAAGTATAGTATATAATATAATTAATATAGACTAACATAACACTGATTAAAATATTATATAATCATAAGTAAGTGCTTAAAAAAAAATAATTATATAAACATATCCTAATTATACATATTAATATCTATAGTTGATATTATAGATATTATAATAGTAAATATAATATTAAGACACGTGTATCATATTTAGTAATATATTTAATTTATATACTAAATATGAAATTTTAATCTAAATAATTTAAAAAGTAATATATAAATATTAATATCTATAACATCAACTATTAATATCTATAATATCAACTATAGATATTAATATGGATACATTTATATAGTATTTAAAGTTATATTATAAGGTGATAAATAACTCCCAGTATGTTTATTATATGTTTATGTGTGGTATAATATAAACTTTAATATTATATTTACTATTAATAATAATTTATATAAGTTAATAGAAGCCAGATATTAAATATGATATAGTATACATAATTTAAGAGATTATAATAGTAAATTGACATCAATATACATATATTTGTTAACATTATAAATATAATGTTTATGGTTGTTTATAAGCATATTTATAATAATGACTTATATAATTTATATTTAACATATATATAGTACATATATATAAATTTATATATTATGGTATAAATTATTGTATACTCATATACTATATATATATATGATATTATAACTATATTATACTAATATCAACAATACTAAAACGAAACAATTTAACTTGCATTTAGCTATATATGCTTATAATAATTATTTAAGTATTTGATCGTATATTGTAGGATTATATTCAGGCATATATTAAATATAATATTAGTTTATAATTATGTGTATAATTTAGATAATAGTTATATAATAATATAGTTTATAATATGATAAAAGTATTATTAATATATATTTTTATATAATAATTACAATATATTAATTGTTATATTTATAATTTAAATTATAGCATATAAATGAAAATATAATGGTGTAATAATTATATATACACTATATTATCAATATTATATCATATATATTAATTATAATATTTTTAATTATTAATAATAGTAATTTAAACTTATAATAAATTATGATATAATTATATATGTTTACTAATATATATGTTATATTAATAGCTATTTAAGTTTAACAAACTAATTTCTCTTCATCGTTTTTGGATGTTATGATGCACTTGGCAATTTACTTTTGTGGTATAGTTATGATACATAAGTTTATAGTTAATGTTACTTTAATGTTGTACAAATAAAAGTATAATTGCTCTAAACTAGACTAAACTAGACCATAAGTTTATTTAAATTAATTATATACCCCTTTTATGTTCCCTATATAAAATTTATTAATAATTCTATACCATATATACACTTTTGATGTTATATATATAATTTTTTTAAATATTTATGAATTAATATATAATAAATTATTAACTTTGTTTTATAACATGATAATGTAAATGTTATATAAGTATATTAATTACCTTATTGTAATGTTTTATATAAATATTATATAATAGATTTATTATTGCTCTTTATTACTTGTCAATTGCTTTGTGAATAACCTCTGTCAATAGATAAGAACCTTAAATTAAATAACAACATATTCGCTCTTAATTTACCCAAGTCTTAATGTTGACATTTTAATCTGACCACCTTTAATTTGTTTCTTACCAATACATTCTTGATCTCTTCTAGTAAGCTTGGAGCATCCTTATCTTCGTCAACATTAGCTTATGATTATGCACTTGTTTGATGGGTCAACGCTTTGTCCCATATTATTTAATTGGTAATGTTAATATATACTATTATATAACAAAATTAACATAATTATTTTGATATATAATTATTTTTAATATAATTAAATAGTTAGTATATGGTATATAATTAAACACTTTATATTCCAAATTAATTTATTTTATATTAAAGGTATACTTTTAATCTAAAATATATAATTACCTTTTATATATAATACTATTACAATTTATATTAACAATAATTACCAATATTAACATATATTGTAATGATAATACTATATATATTAATCTAAGGCATTACCAATATTAGTTTAGGCTCAAGATGATGGACAAAGCCTAACTTATGTAACTTAATCGTTTTTTTTCCATAGATGGTGAAACTTATGTTATATTTGTGTTTAAATGGTATAAATAGTTATGTAAATACATATAAATGTATTTAATAATCAAACATTAAAAATATGCAATATCAGGTAATTAATATAATAGTAAAAGTATTTACATATTTATATAACAATTTCATGGATACTAACGGCGTCGTATCCACAATCTGTTTTTTTTTTCTATAAATTAAATAGCAAATACATCTGAAGGCTACAATTGAATCAGTTCTTAAGAGTATGTACTTTTGAATATTATAATCATGTAAGTACCATGGCTATTGTGGATACAACGCCTATAGAAATTGTGTACAATATTATACCCTATTAATTTTTAATTAACTCATTAAATATTAAATTATCGTATGTTCTTAAACATTATTATATTCTATCATAATTTAATAAGTTATGTTATATGTAGTTTTAATTTATTCTAAATCATATATATATATATATATATACATAAACATATTTTTATCCGTTCGTAGGTGGTATAAATTTTAACATTTATAAAATTTAATATACTCCATATAATATACTTATATGCTAACTCATTTGGGTACCTTTTATCATATACCAGAATGAAAATTCATAGACAATTTGGTATAGTTTAACGTTAATGTTTAATTAAACTACATCCAAACCTAGAATATATATTTTTAGGGAATTACATAATTTTACATTTGTAAAGACTTTGATAATACTATACATATACTTTATTATATAATTAGCACAATTCACCTTCTAAATTGTATATCAGTTAATGTTATGATCATAATATATTAATATAAATTTTATAGTTAATATTCATATTATAGCACGGGGATCTGGCTCTATTTTAAATTAATATGTGTATAATAATTATGTATTTATATATAATATAATTTGTTATATGGTGCTATTAATATGAATATGATAAGTATATTTGGTAATAAGTTAGTTGTAATTGATAAATTATATAATTATTATATTGTAAATGTAGTTTATAAAATGATATTACATATATTAATAATGATTATAAAATTATATATATCCCATTTAATATATACTTAACTAATATACAATAATATGACTAATAAGCAGTGGCACATAAAGTTAATATTTGTGTAATGATTACCTATAAGACATATAGTATGATTGTGTATGACAGGTTACTATATTAAGATAATAACCATTTATAATTTATATTATATTAATTAATATAAGTTAGATAATTTATTGTATATCATTATTATATATTATATATCATTATGGTATTAAATAACGATAGTACCACTTTATAGTACTATTTTTATTTATTAAACTAGTATATTATTATAATGGAAAGGTAATAATCATTAATTTATTAATTTATTAACTTTTATATAAATACTTATCATATATTAAAAATTGATTTTTCATATAAGTGATACATATTATATACAGTTTATTAATATATGATATAATTACCTTAATATAAATATATAGTACAACCACTATACTATTGAGGATATAAACTTTATATTACTATAATTAATATAACATTATTTTTTTTGGTAGAAAAGGGGGCATAAGCCACTAATTAGAACAAAGAGAAGAATTAGACAGCCTCACATGGCACTAAACGTGGCCATGCAACTCCCAGAACATCTTGACGCAACAAATCTCCTACACTGACTGGACTTTCCTGCAATACATGTAATCCCACAAGCATCTCAAAAGCGGCATTAGCTAGGAAATCAACTATCTTATTGGACTCCCTGTAGATGTGTCCCAATTCAACCTTCCAGTTCCTTCATAACAGGGCTCTGCACTCAGTGACAAGATTCCGCAAAGGATGCTCCATACCCACGTGTTTTTCCATCATATCCTCAACAACTTTAGAATCCATCTCTATAACCAAACTACGTGCTCCCCAATCCCACGCTAGTTCAAGTCCCTTTAAAAGGACCCAAATTTCAGCCCTCATTGAAGTGCAAAAACTGATATGATAACAAAATCCTCTAATCCAATTCCTCATGTTATTGCACAAGACTCCTCCAGTAGATGCGTCCCCTGGGTTCCCCCGCGAAGCACCATCCGCATTGAACTTCAGTACACCTTCATCTGGGCTCGCCACTCCATTAAACAAGTATGCTTAGGAGAGATATTGCCCGTACAATACACCTGCTGCTAGCTATACCATGCCCAACAAGCTTGATCCAAGATCAGATATCCTAAGTTTTAAAGCTGCAAGGTTTGTCCCTCTGCAAAAACCTTGTCATTTCGAAAACGCCATATCCATCATAGCGATGCTGAAAAAAGAATGGACCATGGTACCCCTGGATGAGCTACCTCACTGCACCCAATGTGAGCTTCAAACCATTGCATAAAATTATGTCCAGTATACACAAAGAAAAAAAAGACATTAGCTCTTAATCACATTCCACACTTGAGCAATGACTTCGCAATCCTGAAACAGCTGTAAGGGAGATTCAGTTGGATGATGGCACAAAGAGCACAAATCAGTCTCACTAAAATGTCATCTAACTCTTTCCTAATTCGTGAGAATTCTACCATGACATATCACCCACAAAAACATTCTCCATTTATCTGGAATCCTCAACTGCCAAATGGATTTCCAAAATTTTCCTATATACATACTAGGATTATGAGAGGCTAGTTGGTAAGTAGATTTGATAGTAAAAGTGCCCTGCGGTGATGGAGCCCAGCGTAACGCGTCAGCTCTAGTGGGTGAAAGGGATCCCATGCTCAATATAGTTCTCAAATGTTGAGGGTGTAGCCACTGTCCCAAGATATCCAACTTCCACCTAATGGTGTCATCCCAATAGTCAGAGACTGTTTTGTTAGTCTCTGATGAAGGCACTGGTAAGGCAATCCCATCAAATAGCCTCTGACTCTCACAACATTTATCTAGCCAAAACCGAATGTGAGATCCATCACCTATATTCCACGCTATCCCTTTTTGGATAAGAGAGTTTACACTTTGTAAGCCTCGCCAGATAAGAGACACAATCCCCTTCTTTCTATTACTTTGGCATCCATAATACCATACTTAAGGGAGAGGACTTGCACCCACATTTGTTTATTGTCCGTAGGATAAAGCCAATGTAGCTTAGCCAATAGAGCTTTGTTTAGTGTCCTCATATCCCTAACACCCAACCCTCCTGCCTCCTTCGATTAACAAATCACTTCCCATCCTAATAAATGTATTCTTCGTCTCCCCATATCATTACCCCAAAGGAAATCTCGTATGATTGATTGATATGGTCAAAACACTCATAGGTAGCTTAGCAATTTGCATTGGATAAATTGGGATGGTAGAAAATAATGATTTGGAGAGTGTAGTTCATCCAGCAAAGTTTAAGCATTTAGCTTTCCACCCTTGAAGCTTATTTTGGATTCTGGATATCACATTTGCATATAAGTCCTTCGTAACCTGTTTATGGACAACATTTGCTCCTAAATAACGCCCTAAATCAGTAGTCATCTGGACATCCAATTTGCCACTCAAAACCTAACGCTTCATAATAAAGACGTTTTTGGAGAAATAGACTTGAGATTTAGAAAAATTGATGTGTTGTCCTGACCCTTCACAAAAGTGTTGCAGGCAGTCCTGAATTATGGTAACCTGTACATCTGAAGCCTCAGCAAAAAGAACAATTTCATCGGCAAAGAAAAGGTGAGATAAGAAAGGGCCTTGCTATGATATTTTAACAGGTCGCCATTGTTTTCCTTCAACAGATTTATGGATTAAGTGTGCCAGTCATTCCACACACAGAACAAATAAGTATGGCAAGAACAGGTCTCCCTGTCAGATTCCTTTTGATGGCTTTAATGATTTAGTTTGCTCACCATTCCATAGGATACTCATAGAAGGAGACGTGATGCATTGCATAATCATGTTGCACAAGGGATGTGGTAGCCCAGTTTCGCATAAAGTATCATCAATAAAAGGCCATTCAAGTCTGTCATACGCCTTTTCTATATCCAACTTTATGCTCATCATATGTTTTCCATACTATTTTTTGTTCATAGAATGCACCACTTCCTCGAAAATAATATGTCTACCGGGGATAAAACTAGCTTGAAGAGGTCTAATGAGATGTGGCAATGCCAATTAATTCTCTCCACTATCATTTTAGTGACAATCTTATAGAGGACTTGACAAAGGCTTATTAGTCTAAAATCCTTTGGAGTTTCAGAGCTCACAACTTTCAGGATTAACATAAGGAGAGTTTCAATTAAATTTTGAGGAATGCAACCAACATGAAAACATTGAAGCACAAATTGTATCATTGATGGGCCTACTAACCTCTAGTTCTTTTGGAAAAAGACATCTTAGTACCCATCCTTTCCCGGTTCTTTGAAAGGCACCATCTTGAATAAAGCATTGAAAACCTTATAGGGGGCAAATGGACGAGCCAACTTAATATGTTGATCGATAGTGAGTACAGGGAAGCACCCTTTAGGCATGCTTTGTAGATCTATAGGTCCCTCACTGGATAGTAGCTTTTGGAAGAACCTGATTATCATATGTTTTAAACCCACTTGGTCCTCAACCCAAGCTCATCTTTTAAAGCTTCAATTCCATTACATTTATGCCAGATCATTGTAGATGTATGAAAAAATTTCGTGTTTCTATCCCTATGTGTCATCCATTACACACAAGATTTTTGGAACCATAAAGTTTCCTCCTGATCTACTGTCTTTTCAAGCTCTCGACTTTTCGCTCTAACCAGAAGAGTTCCTGAGAAGGTCAAATGTCTACATATCTTTGAATTCCCGAAAGCCTTCCATATAACTTCCGCTTCTTAGCCAAAATATTGCCAAACACTGCTTTATTCCATGTTCTCAATTTTCCTGCTAGATTATGAAGGGCAATATTGGCAGCAACATAATTATTCCATTTTTTGTCCAGGAGCACCGGGAAGGAGGGATGGGACATCCAATTAGCCTAAAACCAAAAAAGGCCCTTGACTTGGATTAAAACAGAAGTCCCGTCAAATTAGTATCAATAAAGGAGCATGATTTGATCCATAACAAGGCAAATGTTTAACAATTGCTTCAGGTCAAGTATGTATAAAAATCCCATTATAAAGACTTCGGTCTAAACGACAGGCAACTTTCGTTGTCGGTGAATTTCCTCTTATCCATGTGAAGGGTGATCTGATGTAGTGCATATCAATTAGCTCCATAGCTGCAAGCCATCCAGCAAATCTGCGCCACCGATGAATAAGGACAATATGCGTCCCTCCCATATTCTTAGCAAGGCTTTTAATTGCATTAAAATCCCCCGAGAGGAGCCATGCATGATTAGTTGTTGACTTCAAGAGCAACATCTTCTCATAAAAATATCTCTTTGAGAAGGGATAGGACTCATATACACCGCTTTAAAGTCCCATGCCACCTCACCTGGTCGCTCTATCAAAAGCTGAACATATTGAAAATGAGTTTCCATAATAGTAAGTTGAGTTTCTTACTCATTCCACAAAACACAAATACCACCATAAAAGCCAATAGCCTTTGACCGATACCATTTAGAAAATCCAATTCTTCTACAAACACCGTTACCTCGTTAAGCACTTATTTTAGTTTCACATAGAACAATCATAAATGGTTTCACATCTTGCAGCAGAGCCTTTAGTGCCTGAAAACATAGTTTTGTTGTCTACACCATAACAATTCCATACAATGATGTTATCCATAAAATAATCGAAAAGAATAAAAACGATAAAATGGGCTACGAATTTGCAAGTTTAAGCCCTTCCTGGTTGTGGACCGAGATCGGGCCCTCCCCTTCAAGGAATTGTTCCTCTAAATTACAGGGCGGCTAAAGCCAGTTCTTTCCATCTTATCGACAATTATGTTGATTTGTGAATTATCCTATTCCATCTTTCCTTGTGTGCCCTTGCCTTTATTTTTCACAGTGGCATTAGGAGTTGCCTCGGCCTCAACGACCACGTTTTGGATCGATACGAGCTCAGGTTCTACAACAACATTAGATTGGTATTCAGGAGCATCCATAAGCATTCCATCCCTAAACGGCTTCCCAGATAGACCCTCGTGTATAGACAGATGCATACCCGGTTCAGGGGAATCAACATGGGCCACATTCTCCTCTGTAGAGGCAGATTCACTCATATCTCCTACCTATATTGCCTTACTATCAAAGTCAGCAAGCCTAGAGAATATGTTTTGAGTCGTGGCATGCTCCATGATTGGAGTGGATCTCTTGCCCTTATCATCTTTTTTCCTTTCTTTCACCAGCATCCACTCCCTAAATTTTTTCATTGTTTCCCGAACGACCTGAACCGAAGCTACTGCATCTAGTTTTGCAACTCCATCATCCCTCCCAACGTTATCCTCCATAGATTTGGAAAGGCAAGCATCAGTTTTATGGACAAAACAGTCACATTCGAAACAGATAGAGTATAAACCTTCGTACTCAATATTGTACCAATGACCCGAAGCCAATATCTAGCCACTAGTGGCTTGGTAAAATCAACTTCCACACAAATTCGAGCGAATCTTCCCTTGGTAACGAATGAGGTATTACCATCCACTTTCATGGGTTGTCCAATACAGGAGCCAATAAAGAACAATGCATCTTCATTGTAAAACTACATAGGGAGCCCTGGTAATCGAACCCAGACAAGGGTAGATGTGATTTTTGTTTCTCCAGTTATGAAATCTGGTGACCATGGCCTTACAATTAAATAATGACCAAAGATCATCCATGGTCTATCCTCCAAGAGTTGGCGTAAATCTTCACCTTGCAAAAACCGAACCAAAAAAAATTGCTACCTAAGTCCAAAAGATCCATTTCACCTTTAAGTAACCAGAGACGGTTAACCTTTTGATCCAAGATTTTGTAGCCAATCGTCTTTCCCAAGAGGCTTATAACCAGTGCTTTGCGCCACGGCTCACATAACTCATCATGGAGATCATCATCAACAAGAATTTGCGGCGAGGACACATCATTATTAGGATATTCCACCAGAATACGACCATTTGCCCTTTTCACTTTATTCCCTTTAGGAAAAGTCTTAGTCAGCGGGCCACCCATCAAAGAATCTAAAAAAGAAATAGGGGATAACCTCTGAAACTTCCCACTTTTATTCGGCGGCTTCCCTGGTGGTTGGCCTCCATTAACGTTCTCTTTGGGGTTTGAGAGAAATCTAGTTGTCTTATCTATCATTTTTTTCAAGAATTGTTATATATAACATTATATTTAAACGTAATGTATAATATTCTATACTTTTAACCCATAATATTTATATTAGATTTTATTACACAATTATAATGATCACACTTATTGGTTAACAATTATATCATTAATTATTTTTTATTAATTAAGCTAACATATTTTTTTAATAACAATTAAGATCTATACTATTAATGCTTGTATAATCTTATAATGTTATGGTATCAAGACATATAATTTATATATGTTAATAGTGATAAGCTTAATATTAATACAATACCAATATGTCAGCGATAATTACAATGAATTTATATGGAATAGTAAGGATTATATGTTAAAATTATATAATATACCTAGTAATTAATTATCATGTACTATATTATAGTTGATTACGTATAAAAATATAATTATGTTAGATAAACCTGACTATATTATACAATTTAATTTCAATACTAATAAATACAAATTAGTGCCAATATAACCATACTGTATTATACCAATGAATTTTAAGTTAAATAAAACTTATACTATTTATAATTATAGGGTGTACGTTTTATTAAAATTTTATAATAAATAGTTTATATATTATATTTTATACACATTATTATATATATAATTTATATAATTAATAGTAATATATATTAAATACGTAATTAATTAGGTATAACAATTAAATTTATATCTACTTTATGTTAAATTATAAGTTTTAATTTATATTAATTTTATAACTTTATTATAATTTAACTTTATTGTTTAAATTATATTTTATCCTTTATTAAATTTATATAAATTTAGTATTTAAATTATATATATTATTTAATTAAACAGTTTAACCAATATTACATCGTCATAAAATCAATTAAAATTTGAATAAAATTAAAGAATTTAAAAAATGATTGAAGAAGAATATTCTTAAGTATTGAAAATTTTAAAGTTTAATTACAAAACTGTTAGATAAAAATTAATATGTTTATTTTGGTTTATAAAAACTAATTAATTTACAAAAAATGTCCTATTAGTTTTTATTAATTTTTACACAATTAATATTTTGGTTATTAACTATGATATCAGATAAAATTTAATATATACTTTAGAATATAACTAATTATAAATGCCATATAATTCAATATTATTCTAAAGTTAGATTACTATAAATTAGATTATAGTATATTTTTAATACTATTGAATTATATATAATAGTATCATATATATAATTCAATAGTATTATAAACAGATATAAATTGTAAATTAATTATAATTAGATAAGAATATTATAATAATATTATTAAGTTTATATATTTATATATTATTGTTTTCATATAATATATATAGTATATTAATTTAATTAGTTATAACATAACTGTTAAAGTTAATAATTATATAATTATAATTAATTTATTTTCAATTTATAACTATATAATTAGTTAACAACCCAATACTAAAAATTATATAAAAATTTTATTCGTATATCTTCTCTTAAACTGCATTCAAAAGACTGACAGCTTATATTGAATATTTCATACTATTATATAAAAATGATATTGTGATTTTAATTATATATGTTAAACAGGTTGGTATAATATAAATTATATGCTATAACATATTTAAAATTAATATTATACCATTCAAAAATATTAACATAGTTTATATATTCATTTATGGATTAACTATATTTAAATCATTATTAAATTAGTTATTAGGGAGGGTTTGTATGATTATTAAGTATATAAATAACTTATAGTATACCATATATTTATAATATGTACTAAATATCATGTATTAATATAATAAAAATATATTGAATAGTTATGTTTATATTAGTTATAAAATAAATATATAATTAATATATGATATAATTATATTATATTATTTAATATGCTAACGTTAACAACCATAAAATCAGATTATGTTGACCTAAATATGCATATTATAGTTAATGATATATATTACTTAATTTATAATATATAAGTTTATAATTTTTATTGATAGGATGATTAAATTAAGTTATTTAAATTAACTACAAATGATTAGGTATTATAAACTATTAATATAATTGTATAATATTTTTAATATAAACACATGACATATAATACCATTATGTTTAAATAAAATTACTAATATATATTTTCTCCCAAAAAGTTACATTACAAGATGAATCATATTAATTATATTTATATATGATTAGGAATTGAGTACATTATATTAAATTTATAATAAATGTTTACAACTTGTTTTATTTAAACATAATGGTATATTACAAATAATCATTTATATAACATTTATTTATATATAGTTTTATAATTGAATTACTTGTAAATATATTATGTACATATAATGTCGGTATCCACAACGGAATGTTAAACTAATTAATAATTTGTTTATACATAATGTTATAAATTAGTATACCACAAATCCATTACATATATTAATAAAATTATATAATATTTATCGTATATTATATCATATTAAGTATATCAGTTAATATCAATTGGTAATATTATATTAAAGTTAATATTAATTTATAATCTAAACTGTAAACTAATTTAATATACATATAGCAATTATTAGAAATTTTCTATATAAATGTTATTGTATAGTCTAATATATAAAATAAAATTTTTAGAACATTAACTTTTTGGGAGAAAATGTATTGTTCTCATTGTTGTAAATTCCATATTTATCATATAATTATTGTTTAAACAACAACTAATTATGTTATATAAATATATTACACATTAATATAGTATATTGTATTATAACTATAAGTTGATATAATTATATAAATTAAGTAATAGTAATCATATACAGGTCTTATATGATTAACTAATAATATATTTTAATGGTTTATATATTAATATACTATTTGTACTATAATATAACATATAGTAATTAATTATATATAAGTTAAAAAATAATTACTATAGTTATATATTTTTATTATGTTATATTATATTATAACATTTTATAATTGTAATATCCTATAATTGTTCTATAAATATCGTATTAAATTATAATTGGTTATATTATATTAATAAGTTAATATATAACTCATTAATACTTAACAATAGTAATTAAACTTTATAAATATTATATATTAATTATATTTATATTATTTATGTTATTAATACTAACATATACATTAAGAAACTGTGCATAGGGCACAAGGATATATTGTTACTTATAGTTTATGATTTCGTTACCCACTGGTACAAATGATAAATTATGATATCAAAATAATATTATAGCAATTATATGGGTATAACATAATTTATACCATATTATAGAAAATTATTAACTTTATGTGCCACTGCTTATTAGTCATAATATTGTATATTAGAATAGTGGATAATAATTAGTATACTATTAACTGTCATTATTGGTATAGATATCTTAATAACTATATATGGTTGTATAATATGTTAATACAACTATATAGATATAATATACAATAATATTAATATAATATTATATATATATTGCATATATATATATATATATAATTTATATATAACATTTTAAACTATCTATATTATATCTATAGATTATACATAACCATTAGTAATATTATAGATATATTTGCGTTATTTATATAAATATATTAATTATAGTACTGCCATACAAACTAAGTATATATATATATATATGGTCATCTGGTATTAATATTAGTACTAAGTAATTTATATATAAATAATATTATATAACAATTACTTATTGTATATTAATATAGTATAATAAAAACTATATTATAATATGTTTAATAATTATATAAAAATAATATTAGTATATTAATATTAATGTATATATAATATAAATTAAAATTATTGCCGTTATAAACAGACTATATATTAACCAGTATAAATTTTTCTAGTGATGATTAATTATAGTAGGGTTTATATATTAACGATTTTTATACGTTAATAGTTAATATAATAATCGTTAATATATTAACATAATAACTATTAATGTATAATACATAATTAGTATATATATATACTAATTATGTATTATTAATAGTAGGCTATATTATTATATGATAATTAGTTATTAACTTATTATATGATAATTGGTATATTATTATAATATTATTATATTATTTGACTTATCGTATATGCCAACATATAACTAGATACCTATTGCTCAATCCTTTACCATATTTTATGGTGTTATAAATTAATTTAATTATAACGTATATTGTTATTATATAATCCATGGCTAACAATACTATTAATTTAAGTGTATACAATAGTATATTTGATACTATAATATATGAATAAATGTTATTACTATAAATAAGTATATAATCATAAACTTAATATCTATAATTTAATTAACATTAAGTTTTACATGGATATATTATAGCATTATTGATAATAATCATTTATAGTAAACTAAATATATTGTATTAATATTATATAATCCCTAACTATTACTTTTAATATATTCACAAAATTTATATTATTTACTAAGTGTTATTTACATATTATAAATAATATTATTAATACGCAGGTATAATAATATGGGAGTTATTGTTAGGATAATTAAATGTTTAAATTTGTCTATAAACTTTAACTGGATTATATGTAGATGCAATATAAACATTAACTTTATAGGTTCCTACTCATAAGTGATAGATTAGAGTAACCAACAAGCTTATATGTTAGTATTAAATATATATTAATAGTTATAGTAATTAAAATTTTGTCATATAATTAATTATAATTAAATTTATATATTTTGTAATCATTTATTTTATTGTTTAATTGCAATACACTGCATGAGAATTATCACTCGTCATCTAGCACTCAGGTTTCTTTACTTCTTGTTTATAATACATGGATTAATGGTAACGTTATATAATAATATTATATATTTATAAATACATTATAATATACTATAATAATTAAATAATCTAATATAAATTATAATCTAAATGGATTATTTTTGTTTATATATTACATTTTACTAATATTTAAGATATATCATATAATATTATCAGTAAAAAGAAAATTTTATAGAAAAAACCAGATTGTGGATACAACGCCTTCAATATCCATGAAATTGTTATATAAATATGTAAATACTTTTAATATTATATTAATTACCTGATATTGCATATTTTAATGTTTGATTATTAATACATTTATATGTATTTACATAACTATTTATACCATATACACCCAAATATAACATAAATAATCCATATCTAAATGAAAGGCTAAGTGAAATTATGTAAGTGATACTATACCATATACCTGTAAATGTTTAATTAAAATAAGTTACATTGTTATTAAATAATTTATAATCTAAATGGTAGTGTATAATTAGTATATTTTTATAACATATACAGGTAATTATTAGTATATTACAAATTAATATTAGTATTATACATTTAATTTGTTATAGGTTTAAGTAGCCCGCCCTTACTCATTTATAATTAATAATTATAACGTATAGAAATATATAGCTATATTTATACTATTATAATAATATATGCCAACTATACTTATAAGATTGTTATTATATATATAGTGGTGGTAACAAGTATAAACTGCTTATCTGTATACGTATATATTATAATATATGTAATGATCATCTCACCACATATACATAGATTAATATGGTTAATTATGACATTGGATATATATATATTTGTACAAATGATAAAATTTATAATACTTATTCTTAATATTAATACATTATATTACTTATATAGACTAATAATATAACACTTATTAATAGTATCAATTATGGTATAACATATGGTATCTATTACATATTGTCATTATATCAGTTTATAATATGATAAATACATTTACATTAAACAAATAACTATATATATAATAATAATACCATTTGTTAATATGTAATTT
>JAOQMS010025660.1:0-15301 GCA_027563885.1 Erythroxylum longipes | reverse complement strand
CAAGCATGCATGCAAGGGTTAGACTCCAGAACTCGGGGTCCGACAGGTATGGTATCAGAGCAAGTATGCATGAACAAAGATAAGCAAGTATGCATGAACAAGAGTCAGACTCCGGGAAACGGGGTCTGACATGAAGGACCAGTTGCTGCATAAATCTTGAAGCTTGATCATGTTTACTTCCTTATTTCAGTCTTAAGTAGACCAAACAAAACATGCTTTGATTTTTTGTACAAAATACTTTATAAAACTAAGTTTATTGGGGTTATTTATACCCTTTACATTCCATACCACTATAGATATAATTAGTGGTTAAGAGATTTGGTACCTTTCAGCTTATTTTTCCTAGTTGATTTCCTTTTTTCTACTACCTTGTACTTGTTCAAAACCAATATCAGTTTCTTTTTTAAGAGCAACTTCTTTGCTTGTTGGTTCCTTATTAACTTCTTTATTTTCTTTTAGCTTTAAATTGTAACGGTCTATTTAGTACATTATATCTCCTTGTTGTTTCTTTTGATTCAATTATATCTTTCCCCCTCTCTCTCTTGTTAGCTTTGCTTATCTCCTTAGGTTTTTTGGAGATGCTCATTATCTCATTTAATTCTCCTCTTTCAAATTTTCTCCTATTAGGAAACCACATTTTGACTTATTGTTTATGCGTGGGCCTCCAAGTGTATGAGACATGTACCGTATATTCCATTAGTTCACCATCTTCACCAAGTCTTAAAATGGGTACCATTTCTAGAAGCTACTTATTCAACTTTATGCTATTGCATATTCTAGTGAAACTAATCCTTTTGTTAATGGTCATAGTCTCATTTTTACAGAAAGGATGCCCTATATAACTTCCAAAACACTTAACTCCTTAATAGATCAATATTTTAAAGGAATACTATAAAAGTTCACCCACTAGGGCACATTCTCATATTTGATCCTTTCCAAGCTCAAACATAAAATAAAGGGATATTATATATATACCAAGGACCTTCTTTATTACTAATTTTGCTTCATAAATGTTCTAGAATTTGAATAGAACATTATTATCTTTTTAAATTAACACCTCTCTAAATCCTTTGGTTCTCCATGCATATATAGAACAACTTTGGATAGCTTAGAATGAGGGATTTGAATTTAACAGTGTCAGAGAAGTGCTCTAAAGGCAATCTCCTTTATCAACTTATTATACAAATCATTTTATGATTAATAAAGGCATTTTTCATTATTTCGATGTTCATATGTTTATGGATTTGATGTTGATCTTAAATTGATTTAATAAATTCATTGATACACAACATAGTATGGAGGAAATCATGATGAGATCTTGATAATCAGATTCCTATAATGTGTAATTATTTTAGTATATAAACTTTCCTTAGTCATAGTATTAATGAGATGGGATATCATCTGGATAGAATAACGCATGTTATACTCCTTGATTAGATTAAGCAGTAGATCTCATAAGTTTTAGATATGAGTTGTTTAGAGTTAACATGTGGATGCTTATTAAGGGTAGTAAGTACATTGGATTGACCTACTATGAGACAATCATATGGACATTCTATTCTAGTGTCAATGATAGTCTCATCATAACAATGGTGCAAGTATCCTTTGACTTGAGGTGCTCAAGGATATTTCAGATACTGACCTTGTGTTTTGACTCCATTTATTAGTGCCTTCTAGGGGTTACTCATATGGTGGTGATTGGTTACAACTTGAGGTATTTGGAGTTAATTGAGTAGCTAATAAAGGATTCACCATTCCTGATAGAAGGAGATGATACCCATACCCTCTTGTCGGGGTCATTCTTGGGAGTCTCTAGCCAGAGTAGATATGTTTCATAAAGAGAGTCTTTAATGATACATAAAGTAATAAGATCCTTAGTACAAGATTTACTATCACTTGGACTAGATGTGACGTAGTCAGTCTAGTGTAGTTGACACTTTGACCATACGCTAAACCAAGTGGGGTATTGATGGTGAAAGGACAAATTGCATGGAAACATCATGTATGGAAGGGTTCGTAGTCAAACCACTGACTTTTCAGTAAATTGGGAGTCATAAAGTGTTGCTAGATACCGCTTTTGACTTACTTGAATTAAGTGTTAATTCAAGTGTCCAATATAACTGGGAACCTAATCAGTCACACACATAGGAGATCCAAAGGATGAGTAAAATAGTCTTGAATGGTGATTCCAGATATGAGATAGTGTTTTGGGATTGTATCGTGACATGATGGTAGAAAACATTGCATGGAATGGATTAGAAAGAAGTGTTATTGGCTTCCATTAATGCATGCTATTCATGGTCATTAACTTCCCATAACTTTCCATTAGTGGTGGGGGTTATTGAAGGCCAAATGGTGCAAAAAATTGAGATGATTTTCGTGCATCTTTTGTAAGACACAAATGAGAAAAAGAAAGGTTCTTTTTCTTACACACGCACTTTTTCTTTCTTTTTCTTACACACACACTTTTTCTCTCTAACTTTCTCAAGAGTTCTTATCTTTACTAGCACAAAGAAAGAATTCTAGCCATCTCCTAGTGAGATTTCATCCTTCTATCTTCATGTGGACTTTCATTAGAGACGGTCTGCGTTGATTGTTGTGGTCTACGACAACCTAACATGGAGAAGATTAAAGAATGAAGGAGATCGTCAGAAAGGTATGTAAACATCCTACATTCCATGTTTTTGTTTTTCTATATCTATATGCATGAGTAGATCTTATTCTTGAGGTTCCGTTTTATTTCCGCTGCTTATATTTGATATATATTATGTATGAGATGCATGATCGAGACCTAACAGTGGTATCAAAGCCATCTTGTGCCTTGTTAGATGTAGAATAAATGACATGTGAAAATTGTTTTCATGGTTGTGACAGCTTAGGGTCCTGTACTGTTTTATTTTAAATTAATTATAGAAATTTTTTTTCACGATTTTCTTTCACCAATATGTTCATAATATGCAATTGAATGATTTCGCATGATTGAAAATAATTTTAATGTGATTAAAATATTTAATTTCGACTTTACAAGAACATGCATGAAATCTGTCTTTCTGCTGGGCATGTGATGTCTATTGGCTAAACTGATGAGGTTACACATGATTTTCGTGGAATTTGATAAAATTATGTGAACATGTTTGGGATTCTTTTATGCCTATTTAATTTTTGTATAATTATTTAAAATGTTTTAATAATTTTATCAATCAATTTTCCATATCTAGATAGTTTTCTAGAAATTGTAGGATCTATTTTGTTTGATGTTTTTGTGTGTTT
The DNA here is from genome assembly GCA_027563885.1 of Erythroxylum longipes. Taxonomy (NCBI): domain Eukaryota; kingdom Viridiplantae; phylum Streptophyta; class Magnoliopsida; order Malpighiales; family Erythroxylaceae; genus Erythroxylum; species Erythroxylum longipes. The sequence goes on along the minus strand of JAOQMS010025660.1, from coordinate 12,031 downwards.
ATATTTTGGTTATATAAACTTAAAAATATTTTTATTTGATAAAAATGTTTTAATTTGATTTTTGATGCATGCCTAAATTATTTTGCTAGAAATTTGATATCCAGAAAATTTTAGAAGTCATATTGTCGTTTTTGGTGTCTTATCGGGGTTTCAGTGATCATGATAATTTTTTGGTGATTCCTAAATTATTTTGATCATAATTAAATGACCTAGAGATGTTTGGAATGATGATTTGATTTTCTGTAAATTTTGGGAAATTATAGAAATTAATTTTGAATTAATTTTAGTAGAGCAATAGATTTTTTAGTAAGACTAGAAAATTTGGCATGTATGACAAAATTGAAGTTGTTTAATTTTAGACGTTAAATAGTTATTTTAAGGTAAATTAATTTCTGGAATTAGGAATTCATGTAAATTAGATTAATATTAATTCCAATCAAAATAACATACATAAGTAATTTTATCCAAGTTAGTAAAAGGAAGATAGTAAATCTAAGTGTTGGATTGGGTTTCCATGTTAGGATCCATAAGGTGTCATAACCAAAATTATGTGTTTACATATATGCATTAGAGAATACATGGTTAGGAGAATATGTGGGCTTGCATGATGGATGGTTGTGGGCTTAGTCCCAATTTGATTGGGTAGTCCATATCATGCCATGTAGTTATAGTAACTATATGTATAACTCATATATATATGTATAAGACCAAGGCATTAGTTTAATTCTAAGTGAGGGGTTTGACTAAGGTATCATCTAACTTAGATGGTCTTATACATATGTATATATATATACATATAGTTACTATAATTACATGGCATGATATGAACTACCCAATCAAATTAGGCCTAAGCCCATAACCATCCATATATATATATAGATTGGGTATTCCATATCATGCCATGTAGTTATAGTAACTATATATATGTTATATGTATGCGTGGTTAGGAGAATGTGTGGGCTTGCATAATGGATGGTTATGGGATAAGGCCCAATTTGATTAGGTAGTCCATATCATTCCATGTAGTTATAGTATGTATGTGTGTGTGTGTGTATATATATATATATATATGTATATGTATATATATATATGTATGTATGTATGTATGTATGTATGTATAAGACCATCTATGTTAGATGAGACCTTAGTCAAACCCCTTACTTAGAATAAAACTAACTTCTTCCTTTAATGTGGTGAGAACTAGAGTCCTTTTATAGTTAGGGTTATTAGGCAAACCCAAGCCTGCTATATATATATATATGTATGTATGTATGTATGTATGTATGTATAAGACCATCTAAGTTAGATAAGACGTTAGTCAAATCCCTCACTTATAATAAAACTAATACCGTCTTTTAATGCGGCGAGAACCAAAGTCCTTTTATAGTTAGGGTTATTGGGCAAACCCAAGCCTACTCTACATGGATATGTTCGAACAATGGAAATAGGATTTCCAGATTAATGGGTCGGTTTTAACTAGAAGCATTGGTTTGTTAGGCAAACCTAAGATTAACATGGACAGAAGCAAAGTTGGGTAATGTACATTAGATGTACACGTGTCAAAAGTTAATAGCCCAATGAGTGTGCACACATCAACATTTGATATCACTAGATTCGATAGCTGCATTGGAGATGCAATTGATATGATCGATACCTACCGGTTGAACTAAAGTGGCTTTTTGGGCAAACCCAAGGTCACTCTTGGGGATATTAGATATCGAACCACCAAGAGAATTTCTCTACGAGTTCTCTTAGATTTATATTGAGGGTTATGAATTTGTAAAAATAGTTGGAGCCATAATGCATGTTATTAAAGTCCTTATAGATATGCATTTAAGTACATTCTAATTTTTCTTTATTTGACGATAGGTTACTATTGCTCGAGTCAAAACCATGAGTACTAGTGTGAATCTAAGATTGTTGATGGAAGTTAACAAGTTTACTGGACCAAACATCCTTGACTGGCTCAGGAGCTTGAGAATAGTTCTCAAGTCTAAGAAGCTTGGTTATTTCTTGGAAGAAACACTTCCCAATCCCCCATTTGTTGATTCTTATGATGGTGATCAGAGGACATAGAGGAAGCATCTCGATGATAGCGAGATGGCTAGTTGTATTATACTAGCCATAATGTCATTGGAGCTACAAAAGCAGCATGAGACTACGATGCTCATACTATAGTCTATCATCTTAGGGAGCTCTTTGATAAGCAAGCAAGGTCCGAAAGGTTCGAGACTTCGTGATTGTTTTTTTGCTCTAAGATGGTTCAGAAGATATCTTTAGTGCAGTACCCACTAAAGATGAATGGTTACATCAAGCGGTTGGCCTCCTTGGGTTTTCTTTTGGATTATGAATTAAGTATTGAATTAATTTTGATGGGTTTAACCGATATTTACAATTTGTGCTTAATTATCGGATGAATAATATATCTAACACAATTCCTAAGCTGGTTAATATGCTCAAAGCAGTTGAGCCATCTGTCTGCGAGGACAAGGTTGTGATGCTGGTGGACTCTTTTGGTTCAAAGCAAAAGAGACAGAAGAAGAAGAAGTTTGCATGGCCTAAAGGAGGTGTCAAGAAAGCAAAAAAGACTGCCTCGAAGGGAACTTGCTTCCATTCTGGCAAGGATGGCCACTATAAGAGAAATTGTAAGGCCTATATGGAGTCCTTAAAGCAAAAGAAGGCATCTGATGCCCCTTCTACTTCAAGTATTTATGTTATTGATATTCATACTGTTTCTAATAACAATATATGGGGATTAAAACCAGTTATGGCTCACACATTTATACTAATATGACAGGCCTTAGGAATACTAGACAACTCAACAAGGGAGAGTCATACCTGCGAGTGGCCAATGGAGGAAGAGTTCCTACATTAGCTATAGGCACATATGTATTGACGCTCCCTAGTGGGATTGTACAAGAATTAGATAATTGTTTTTATGTACCTACTTTGACTAATAATGTAATGTCTGTTTTATTCTTAATAAAGCTAGATTCCATTTAAATTTCAATAATATTGGTTGTTCAATTTATTTGAATGGAATGTTATATGCTTTGGGTATATTGAGCATATACATATTGGATATATGTCTAATCTGGTTCTAAATATCAATAATAACAAAAGAATAAAACGAGATAATATGAAATTGTCTTACTTATGGCATTGTTGCCTTAGCCATATAAGTGAGAGATGTATGTCTAAACTACACAAGTGTGGTAGTTTAAGGTCATTTAATTTTGAATCATATGACACTTGCGAATCTTGCTTATTAGGCAAGATGACTAAGTTACCCCTTTAAGGGAAAGGGTGAATGAACTAGTCGACTTTTAGACCTAATATATACTGATATATGTGGTCTGATGTCTATATGTGCCAAAGGTGGTTTCACATACTTCATTACCTTTATCGATGATCATTCTCGTATGGGTATGTGTATCTTATGAGATACAAGTCTAAAGCCTTTGAAATGTTCAAAGAATTTAGGTTGAGAAACAACTTGGGAGAAGTATTAAATCACTTTGATTAGATTGAGGTGGTGAATACTTAAGCTAAGAGTTTTTGGATTATATTAGGGCTAATGGAATATTATCCTAGTGGACTGCACCTTACACATATATGGAGTAACAATAAACCCTATCTTTCTTATATAAAAGTTTGGGGTTGTTTTGTTTTTATGAAGCAAATTCAGTCAGATAAGTTTGAAGTTAAATCTGCCAAGTGTTTGTTTGTAGGATATCCTAAGGAAACTATAGGATATCAATTCTACCATGTTTCGGAACAAAAGGTGTTTGTTTCAAAACATACTATCTTTTTAGAGAAAGAGTTTCTTCTAAGAGAAGATAGTGGGAGCAAAATTGAACTTGTGGAAGTTTAAGATGCTCAAATAGACACGGTTCAGCTGCCTAGACTCGAGACTATTGTTTATGAAGATGAAATAGTAGTTCAACCTTCTAACACACAAAAAGTTCGTAGGTCAGGTAGGATACATCATGTTCCCGATAGATATGGATTTCTCATAAGTGAACTTAACAATGTATTGCTCATACAAGATGATGAGCCTATTACCTAGTAATAGGTTTTGAAGTGTTCAGAATCTGAAAAATGGCTATAAGCTATAAAATTCAAAATGAATTCCATGTATGAAAACCAAGTATGGAATTTGGTTAACCCACCTGATGGGATAAAATCTATAGGTTGCAAATGGGTTTTCAAGAAGAAAACTGACACGAAGGGTAATGTAGTTGCCTATAAAGCTAAGCTTGTAGCTAAAGGTTATCATCTAAGGCAAGGTGTTGACTATGATGAAACGTTTAGCCTAGTATCTATGCTTAAATCCATTAGGATACTCTTAGCCATTTCCGCTCATTATGATTATGAGATATGGAAAATGGATGCGAAGACAGATTTCCTTAATGGAAACCTAACCGAGGATGTGTATATGACACAACGTGATGGTTTCATATCCATAAATGGAGAAAAGGTATGCAAGCTTCAAAAATCCATTTATGGATTGAAACAAGCATCCAAGAGTTGGAATATCCGATTTGATGAGAAACTCAAAGAGTTTGGTTTCTCACAAAATTCGGGTGAGTCGTGTGTATATAAGAAGGTTAATGGGCGTGCAATCATGTTCCTTGTATTGCATGTAGATGACATATTACTAATAGGAAACGATGTCTCAGCTTTGCAAATAGTAAAAATTTGATTAGCTAAGAACTTCTCTACGAAAGACCTTAGAGAATTAACTTATATTTTAGGGATAAAGATCTATAGAGATAGATCTAAGAGGTTGCTTGGTCTTTCTTAGTTTACATACATAGATAAGATGCTAAAAAGGTTTAGCATGGAGCAGTCCAAGAGAGGTTATCTTCCCATGGTACATAGGATTACACTTTCTAAAGTTATTTGTCCAAAGACACAAGATGAGAGGACTCGCATAAGTTTGATTCCTTATGCTTCGGTTATAGGATCAATCATGTATGTTATGTTATGTACTAGACCCAATGTATCGTATGCTCTAAATGTTACAAGCAGATATCAGTCAGACCCTAGTGAGGGTCATTAGGTAGCTATCAAGAATATCCTTAAGTACTTAAGAAGAACTAAAGATGTATTTTTGGTATATGGAGAAGGAGATCTTGTGGTAAGCGAGTATATTGATGCTAGCTTCCAATCTGATGGGGATGACTCCAAATCCCAGTTTGGATATGTATTCATACTGAATGGTGGTGCAGTCAGTTAGAAAAGTTCCAAATAAGAGACAACTGCTGAGTCAATGACAGATACGGAGTACATTGCAACTTCAGAAGTGGTAAAGGAAGTGGTTTAGATCTAGAAGTTCATCATGGAACTTGGTGTGGTTCTGAGCATCACTGACCCAGTGCAGTTGTATTGTGACAACAATGGAGCTATAGCACAGGCATAGGAACTGAAGTCTGATCAGAAGTCTAAACATGTACTTAGGCACTACCATTTGATTAGAGAGATCATTGGTTGAATGATGTCAAGATAAAGAGAGTTTCCACCTATCAAAATATATCTGATTCGTTAACTAAACTTATTTCCCAACATAGTTTTATGTCATATGTACATGCCTATGGTATTAGATATCAAGACGATTGGCTTTACTACAAGTGGGTGTTTGTTAGAGAAGTACTCTAAAGGCAATCACCTTTAAGACTTATTGTACAAATCATTTTATGATTAATAAAGGCATTTTTCATTATTTTGATGTTCATACATTTATGGATTTGATGTATAAAACATATCATAGAGGAAATCATGATGAGATCATTATAATCAGACTCCTATAATGTGTAATTATGTTAGTATATAAACTTTCCTTAGTCATAGGATTAATGAGATGTGATATCATTAATCTGGATAGACTAGCGCATGTTATACTCCTTGATTAGATCAAGAAGTTGATCTCATAAGTTGTAGACATGAGTTGTTTAGAGTTAACATGTGGATGCTTATTAAGGGTAGTAAGTACAATGGATTGACCCACTATGAGACAATCATATGGACATTCTATTCTAGTGTCAATTATAGTCTTATCATAACAATGGTGCAAGTATCCTTTGACATGAGGTGCTCAAGGATATCTCAGATACTGACCTTGTGTTTTGACTCCATTCACTAGTGCCTTTCAAGGGTTACTCATAGGGTGGTGATTGGGTACAGCTTGAGGTATTTGGAGGTAATTAAGTAGCCAATAAAGGATTCATCACTCCTGATAAAAGGAGATGATACCCACGACCTCTTGTCGGGGTCATTACTTGGGAGTCTCTGGTTAGGGCAGATATGTTTCGTAAAGAGAGTCTTCAATGATATATAGAGTAATGAGATCCTCAGTACAAGATCTAATATCATTTGGACTAGATATGATGTAGTTAGTCTAGTGGGAGTTGACACTTCTACCATACTCTAAACCAAGTGGGGTATAGATGGTGAAAGGACAAATTATATGGCAATATTGTATATGGAAGGGTTCACAGTCAAATCACTGACTTTCCAATCAATTGGGGGTCTGAAAAATTGCTAGATACCGATCTTGACTTACTTGAATTAAGTGTTAATTCAAGTGGCTAACATAACTGGGAACCTAATGGTCACACATATAGGAGATTTGAAGTATGAGTAAAATTTTCTTGAATAGTGATTTAAGATATGAAAGAGTATTTTGGGATTGTATCACGATGTGATCGTGGTAGAAAACGTTGCATGAAATGGATTAGAAACAAGTGTTGTTGGCTTTCAGTAATGAATGTTATTCATAGTCATTAACTTCCCATAACTTCTATTAATGCATTCCATTCCTGACCATTAACTTCCCATAACTTTCAATTAGTGATGGGGGTTATGGAAGGCCAAATGGTGTAAAAAATTGAGATGATTTTCATGCATCTTGTGTAAGATTCAAATGAGAAAAAGAAAGGTTCTTTTTGTTACACACACACTTTATCTCTCTAACTCTCTTAAGAGTTCTTGTCTTTGCTACCACAAAGAAAGACTTCTAGTCATCTCCTAGTGAGGTTTCATCCTTCTAGCTTTATGTGGACTTTCATTAGAGACGATCTACATTGATCGTTAAGGTTTATAACAACCTATCGTGGAGGAGATTAAAGAACAAAGGAGATCGTCAGAAAGTTATATAAACATCTTACGTTTCATGATTTTGTTTTTCTATATCTATAGGTATGAGTAAATCTGGTTTTTGAGGTTTTTTTTTAATTTCCGCTACATATATTTGATAGATATTATCTATGAGATGCATAATCGGAACCTAACAAAAAGAAACCAATAATAATTGATTTCTAAGTTTTGGCTCCCTCCTTTAAGATTACAAGGTCTAAGGCTGTTATAGAGCAACCATTTGAAGAAGCTGGGGGAGCATAGTTGACGCAAAAGAGCTTAAAGTATATGGAAGAAATAAAATAGAAAATTTAGTTAATTGTAAGCCTTAATTTAGTGGAATGAAGATTGGGAATTAAGTTGACAACAAAAGATAAGGGCTAAAATTGAAATTATGTTAGGATTCCATATTAGATACGAATTAGTGGTAAGTTAAATATGTTATCCTAGTTGTTTAAGACTTATAGAATTTAAAGCTTATATAATTTTTATTAGAATATGATTTAAATTTTTTAAGAACCTTTTCTTACAAGAATAAGGGTTCTAATTGTATCTATATGTATACTTAACCATTCAATAATAATAAGCAATTTAAAATATTTCTATAAACTTGAGTTTTCAACTAAAAGGAGCAATACGTTTTTCGAAGAGTGATTTTTAGACCCTAAAAGTGATTCCTAGGTTTTTACTATCCATTGTTTATGTTCCTTACTAAATCCCAGCAAACCTAACCTACATTCTAGCCATCTCAAATCCTAACTTCCAAGATATTAAACCTAAAAATCCTAAGCCTAAATTTTCAACAATCAAACCTTAAAATTCCAGCTCTATAAAATCTAAAATTTTAACATTCTTAGCTAAAATTTAACCCTGAAACTTGATATTTCGTTAGCCTAATATCAACCATATTTCCTTATTTTGTGATTTTTAGCTACTATTTAATAATTCTTCTATTTTTCCTACATCAATTTTGTGTTAGAGTTTTGGTTCATGATGGCAACACGTAGCGTAAGGGCATATAAAGGAATATTTAGTGACCAACAGTGAGATGAAATACCTTTAAGAGTTATAGAAAGACTGGACCTTAATGACCCTCGATCACAAAGTGCTCCAAGAACTAGTCCAAAAACCAATATCAGACGATAAAATACAATTGTTGGTGAGGCTGGAGAAAGTGAAAACTAAGACGAAGAGGCTAACACTAATAAAAAATAAACGGGGTTAGGGAATCAATGCCTACCGAGAGATACAAGATAAATAAACCAAACAGTAGCATATGAAGAGCACATTTGAGTCTTTAAAGGCCATAATAGAGTTTAAACATACAACAAACTCGGTGAAATTACTAAGAAAGCTTTTTTTAAAGCCCCTCATTCTGTAAGAAAGATGGATCCACACTTATTCTTAGACTGGACAACAACAATGGAAGATTTCTTTGACTGGTACCACGTGTCAAAAGATCAAAAAGTTTGATTAACAAAGATGAAACTAGTTGGACAGGCTAAAATCTGGTGGATATAGGTAAAGGATAGACTTTAAAATATAGGCCAACAACCAATTTTTGATTAGGAGGAGATGAAGATGAAGTCATTGAAAAAATACTTACCATTTCCTTATTAGGAAGATCTTTAAGATCAACTCACAGCCGTTAGATAAGGGATTATGTTTGTAACTTAGAACACAAAAATATTTGATGAACTTTCTATTTGAAGTGAATGAATGGATTCAAAAAGATAACTTATATCTCTCATTATAAAAATGTCTTAAAGGCAGAAATTCATAAGGAGCTAATAATGCAAAGGATTTACAGCCTTAAAGATGCAAAGCACTTGGTTTTAAGAGTGGAACAATACCTAACTAAAAAGCTTCATAGGCACGTTAGGGAGTTTGGCATGAAGAGAACTACAATGGTGTAAAACTTTAGACCAACACCTAATGCATCAAAAGCTGTACCACAAAACAACTATAAAACTTCTCAATAAGCTGAATTTGAAGGAAAATTTATAGCTGATATTGGGATAAAAGGAGGCAGCAGTGACAAGAAGTGTTTCTGATGCATTAGGAGGGGGCATTTTACTTATGAATGTCCTAATAAAAGTTTGTATATGATGGTAAAAGAAGAAAAGGAATAATCGGATGAGGAGTTAGAAGGAGACTCTAGTGATGAACTAACTAGTCCTATAAATCTTAATGTAGTGAGACACATACCTATAACCCTTAAAGTGGAAGAACAAGAAGAATGGCTTCATAATGCTATTTTCTTTACTCAAGTTAGATGCAAAGATAAAATATCCAAGCATATCATTGATGGAGGAAGTAGTATGAAAATGGTATTAGAGAACATGGTGAAGTGATTGAATTTAGATAGAGAGAAACATCCAAATCCCTACAAAGTTACTTAGGTAAATGATAGTACTATACCAGTTACTCAAAGGTGTTTGTTGTGTTTAATTTTGTTCTTTTCATATGGTGAAACTGGATGCAATTTAATTCAAATTTGATATGAATGGAGTGAAATTGGTGCAAATGTTGTATAAATCTTAATTGGATTTTTTTGTGAATGTCTAATGAAAAACAAAAAGATTTATGCATGAAAGAATTAAAGATGACATGAACTTAAACAAGAGAATTGTGCACGAAAATGGAATCATGTTACATGCACGATTTTGAAATTTAAGTCATAAACATGACTTATATGCATGGTTATGACATGTAAGTCACAACCGTGCATCTAATATGGTAGTCGTGGTTGATTTCCCACATGCAGACACACCAACAACATTTCCTTTAATTTTTATTTATTACGTGGGATATGCAGATGGAAGGCACGAAACCGTAGACCTAGCAACATATTACAAATAAAAGGAGAGGGTGGAGGCAAAGAGAGATTCCTTCATTCATCATTCACTCTTCATTCTTCACTCAACACACTAGAGACACTTCGGGAGAGAGAAAATAGAGAGAAAGAAGGAAAAAAGAGAAGAAAAAAGAGAGATTCGGTGAAGAAGAGAGAAACATGGCAGAGAATTAGAAGCAGAACCAAACCTTATACCATCGATGAGAACAAGCTGAAGCAGAAGGCAAGAGCTAATGTGGGAAGCTTGAGAGAGGCAGGAGACCACCATACCTCATTCACCCAATCTTTGTTTGCTTTCTCTGTTATTCATCTATTGTAGTGTTTCCTGTTTATTTACTGAACTTATTACTTTGTTAGCTTAACTAACTATTACTTTGTTATCTTTTCGTAGTTCATCTATTTTTCACTGTTTTATTGCTTTAACATTTCTGCTAAAAGTAATATGGGACTAAAGTGTATGGAGATGATGAACTGTGTTTATGCTATGATGGGTTGATCTCTTTTTCTTGAGAATTAATATAACTATTTTAGTCGAGTATGCATGATCGAGTTATGGTTTTGTTATCTTAATTATTGCTGTGCTTTTTGAGCTGAATGGATGTAATAGCATGACCAAACTTTGCATCATTTTAGCATTAAACGAAGGATCGAGAGAAGAAGTTTAACATGGAACAAGAAACTATGAACGCTTAGGTTAAGAATTAGAAAAATATTAACCTAAGTGGTGATTAGTAGTCGAGATTCCATAATTAATTCAGATAATAACTTGTTGAATACGAAAGCCAGACTAGTTCGTTATTCGAGTTGATTTAGAACCTAATTGTTAATTTTAGTAAGACAACTATCCAATCATTTCCCTTAATCATGCATGGAAGATTAAATTAACGAAATTAATTCTCAAGAGTCTTCTATTTCGATTAATCTATTCGTATTTGTGTCCAATTGATTTTGTTTACTTTTTAATCTATTTTGTGATTTTCTTTAAAGTCTTCACTCAACAAATCAGATAGAATGTTTAGGGTTACAACTATTTTTATTTTTGTTTTTGTTCAAGGTTATTTAAGTGGAACAATTTCTTCTCTGTGGGAGACGACCCTAGGTAATCAACTACAACTACCTCGTATACTTGGGAGTAGGATAGCCTAGGTAATTTTTAGATCTTAATTTGGGCACAATAAGTTTTTGGCGCCATTTTTAGGGAGGTGTTTAGAATTTAAAGTTAAATTAATTTTGATTTTTTTTGTTTGCTGAAGTTATTTTGATTGTTTGTGTTTATTCCTACCCACATGTTTTATTATGTTATTTTGTTAACGTGTTTTTAAGTTTTTTGTTATTAATTTAGTCCTTTATGTAGTTAGTGTATGCTAGGAAGGAGGTCTTTAGAAGTGAACTCATTTAGTTTATGCTAGGAAGGAGATATCTAGATAGAGAACCAGTTCCTTTTATTAATAAGGTATACCGAATATGAAGACCTCAAGGGGAATTTGAAGACAATCATGAGGAACCCAAGAATGAAGATCAATTTAATAACCAAAAGATGGGTGAAAGGTAGTTAGTGATGGAGTATGCCAAACCTGTGATTGGTATTGCCACTTCGTGCATTTGTTTAGGAGAGGTAGCTAGAAATTATAAACTGAAGAGCATCAAGTACATCATACTGCCATCTTTTTAAGTAGTTCCCATTGAAGACGAATTTCATTCAGGAATTTTATACCACTCTCTAAACCTTTCCTTTTGATGGCTTAGATGAAGATTAACTCAGAATGAGATGTTTCCTGTACATATTAAAGGATCAGGCCAAGGCGTTGTTGATGACTCTTCTACCCACCTCATTGACTACATAGGAGGAGGTGTGTAACATCCCGTTTCCATACAAAGGGATGAATTATAGAAAGGGTACACAGGAGATCAATTGGAGAAATTAGGAAAACAAATCTCATGCTCATGCATTTGTGAACAATGATTTTTGCACATGAAAAATGTCTGTACATGCATTCATGACATTTTCCCGGTATAATTGTGAATAAATGGAAAATT
>JAOQMS010025612.1:4274-15305 GCA_027563885.1 Erythroxylum longipes | reverse complement strand
ATTTATACGTGAAATATCTGAAAATTATTGTTATTTCATATTAATTGTGATTATTATTTATTATTTTAATTTTTAGAAACTAGGTTAAAAATATACAGTACAGCTGTATAATATGATAATGGACTATTTTGCAATTTTTAAAAAAATTTAGAGACTATTTTATAAATTTAAAAAATTACTCGAAATGGTACCTAGATATTGATCGGTATCGATACAGTATCGTATCAAAATTTAATCCGATACCAAATTAGATACGGTATTCATAACATTTGACGTAAGAGTCATCAATTATACACATAATTCCTTTTACATTTTATATAAAGACTGTTTTTATAACCCAAACTTGTAACTTTTCAATGACGAACGAATAACTTTACGAAACGTTGTAAGTCCGTCTCAAAGCAACCGGTAATTAATAATATGTGGATTTAATCATAATTAATAATAACTAATCCAATTCATAATCTTAAGTCATCCCACGAGATACCATGTGTGGAAAACAAACCGCTTTAAAATTCCCCATAAAATGGGAGGTCTACGTGCTCGAATCCTATTGGCTCCTCTCCAATCGTTGAGAAAATTTTGGTCATCTCCCACAAGCTGGTCCAGGGTTTCGCTTCTTTCTCCCTCGCCTGTGTCTGGTTCCTTCACCTTTTCTCTTTCCCTCCCTCCTTTTCCTCGCCGGTCGGTGCACTTGCCCGGAAAATTCACGTTTTCCGGGAGCACTCCGACCTGCGGTTTCTTCTTCCGGGAAGAAGGATTTTTAAATCAGTTCAGCCGGTCGCTTCAAGCTTCGATTTTCAGGAAATCATCTTTTTTTAATGATTTTTGTGCTTTGATTATTGATTTTTGGAATTCGGTATCAAGTTTAATCTCTGGTAAATTTCCATTTCAGAATTATGTAAGAATCATTGATATTAGGATATTTGACTTTGAACTATATCGTTTATATCGGTTAAATTGATACCTTTTCTTTTATTTTGTTGGTATTTCTAGAAATTTGTAGATTCTTTGTTGATTAAGGCGGTGAAAATGACGGGTCAAGGTGGTTCGAGGAAGAGTTTCTCTTTAAACTCTTCGTCGACGTACATCAGGAAGAAGGAGAATGGAGGAGGTCCTGATAGTGCACGTAAATCTCTTTCTGGTACTCGTCCCATGTAAGTCTCGTTTTATCTGATATCATTAAACTCCAGTATCTTATAGCTTTTGTTTTGTGCCCACTTGAATTTTGATGCAAATGACTGGAGGGTGACCAGCTACTTATGCTGTCTATAAAAGAAATTTAATGGGGAAGGTTCTGACTATTCAAGAATAATTGAGTTGTATTTGGTTGTTACTCTGTTTTCTTACTGTGGTTTGTTACGTTACCTGAAGTATGTAATATCCTCTGTACTCGGTGCATCTATATATGGTGTGTATTTTGTATTACAAAGTCACGAGAAGACTATCTGGAGAAGTTGAAAGTGTGTAATGTCTATCACTACTCCAATTTATGATCTCGTTCTTGAAGTGGTTCAGCTTTGCAAAAGATCATATGTTGATGATGTTATGCCAAGTAAACTGGAATTTATGTATTCATATTAGAGATGAGCATCAGAGATGTTAAATAAAGGGTGTTTTGGCAGCATGATTTTAGCTATGCAAACTGCACATTTCTTGGGTAGATTCCATTCCCATGTGATACATTGGAATTATAGCTACGCAGTTGGGCATGAATGATAATATATCGGTGCCTGCTTCTAATGACTTTTGAATTTACACATGCATTTGGACTAGGGGGCTAACTGGCGAGCGCACAGTAAAGCGATTGCGCTTATCAAAAGCACTTACAGTTCCTGACAGCACAAGCATTTATGATGCTTGCCGTAGGATGGCTGCTCGTAGGGTTGATGCCTTACTGTTGACAGATTCAAATGCATTACTTTGCGGAATCCTTACAGACAAGGTATGACTAAATGCTAACTGCAGATTATGTTCTATCCCAAACAAAATCCAGAAACCCGCTGTTCTGTCTTTTACCTTTATATCTCATTTCATGCAATATTTTCTTATCATTTAGGACATAGCAACAAGAGTTGTTGCTTGTGAGCTTAATCCGGAGGAAACACCTGTATCCAAAGTTATGACCAAGAATCCAGTTTTTGTACTTTCTGATACTCTTGCTGTTGAAGCTCTTCAGAAGATGGTGCAAGGTTGTTAACAGATGCACTCTTATTTTGCTGATTTATGTATTACCTTCAAAATATGCCTGTTGATATGGCCATCTACAGGAAAATTTAGGCATTTGCCTGTTGTGGAAAATGGGGAGGTGATTGCTTTACTTGACATAGCAAAGTGCTTATACGATGCTATTGCTCGCATGGAACGAGCAGCTGAAAAGGGAAAGGCCATAGCTGCTGCTGTAGAAGGCGTTGAAAAAAATTGGGGTACATCTGGTTGGTAGAAACTTTTAATCTTTGATGGGCTATAATGTTAATTTCCTACATGATTCTGGTTTTTGACTCAATTTTCACCCTCTCATTGTTGACATCCAGGATCCAATACATTCATTGAGACACTTAGGGAGCGAATATTTAGACCCTCGTTATCGACAATAATTCCAGAGAATTCAAAGTAGGTAATATTTTGTTCCTATAGTAATTATTTATTTTAAATTCTTTTATAATTTGCTTTTATGTATTTATGGATAAAATGATTTTTAAGCTTGTGAGTTTATTACATCATGGTTGGAATTTTCAGGGTTGTAACAGTTGGACCAACTGATACTGTTTTGGATGTGGCAAAGAAGATGCTTGAATGTCGATCAAGCTGTGCAGTGGTGGTAGTTGATAACAAACCACAGGGAATTCTTACGTGAGTATTTTCCTGTTGTAGCTGCCTTGTATCTATAAAGAAAAAATTTAAAAATTTTCATATTATCTCTAATTAAGTGTGCTGGAAGTCTTCCTTTTACAGTCGGTATTATCAAGTCTTTTGATGACAATTTTCAAATTTTCAGCTCAAAGGATGTCTTGATGCGAGTAATAGCACAAAATACTTCCCCTGATGCCACTCCTGTAGAGAAGGTATCCTTCTTCTCTAGATGCATTCATGCATGATTTGATTGATTACGTCGAGAGAACCACTTAAACATGTAGAACTACGTGTTGTTACACGCAGTATGCAAGATGATGATGATTTGATATGATTTTTGATGTAAGCGTCTTTTGGATAAAACTGTTAGGTCATGACTCCTAATCCAGAATGTGCAACAACTGATACGCCAATTGTTGATGCCTTGCATACCATGCATGATGGGAAATTTCTTCATCTTCCTGTGCTTGACAGAGGTACTGTACTTGCAGATGTAATGTATTATGTCGAACATCCTGGTAACTAATTATTCTGGATGCTTGCCTGCAGATGGGAATGTGGTTGCTGTTGTTGATGTGATTCATATAACTCATGCTGCAGTTGCCACAGTAAGTCAATACTGTGTATATGTTCTAACAATATATCTCTTCTCAATTTCTTTTCTCTTGCAACAAGGACTGCATCTTTTGAAAATCATCCTAGGTTGTGTCATGTGAAAGATCAACCCCCTGAGGGTAATCGGTAACACCTTTGCATACTTTTGTTTCCTTGTGTCAATCAATTTTTGGATGGTGGAGTTATCTTTCTATTCAGTTCAAAATCAGCCATAAATGTACGTGAGTTGGGCAACGAACTTGCTGATATGGTATAACTCGTAAAAAAATTATCATGTTCTATGGACCTGAAAAACTTCTGTAATCTATACTAATATGTTGCGTGACCTACATCGCCTAGATGCCCTTTGCATGTGATTTTTCTTGAAAATATATGCTACATTCTGATTCTGATGTCTTTCTTGTGGTAAATAACGAAGCGTTTCTTATCTTTGTTTTTTCATTAATCAGGTTGGGAACAGTGGTGGAGTAAATAATGAGGCGGCAAGCTTGATGTTGCAAAAGTTTTGGGATTCCGCGATGACCTTAAGCCCACATGAAGACGATGACGACTCACGAAGGTCAGCTTTGATATTAGTCTTTGTAATGTAACCCCTTATGCTATTATTTATGTTTTCTCACACAGAATCATCTTCTCAGTGAAGGTTCTCTGAAATTGGCCTCAGATGGAGCAGACACAGCAAGATCCTATCCCTATCCTCCGTCTTCAATACCAACTGCTTTTTCTTTCAAAATAGAAGATCAAAAAGGACGAATGCATAGATTTACTTGTGGTAAGATATTAAAGTACCATTGCTCTTGGTGTTTAAACGTTGGAGTAAGTTTGGTTTCTGAATGCAACAAGTAAGCAATAGTGCTGAAGATTAGGACAGTCTTCCTTCCAAAGCTGCAGTGTGGAGACTGTAGCTTTCTGATGGAATTATTCAAGGCACCACCATATAGTTTCTCCTTGAGTCATACTATATGTGGGATTTGTGAAGTTATGCATGTTCCCTTCTTCACAAATTAGTATTTCTATTTAGATCAGTGACTTTGAAACTTGAGCTTAGTTTGTGATCTAATCTATGTTTCTTAGAGCTTAGTTTGTGATCTAATCTATGTTTCTTAAAGTATTAGTGACATGATTGCTGGTTTCTTATGAAATAGATACTCGGAGCTTGACAGATCTTATGACTGCAATTCTTCAGAGGGTCGGAAATGAGATTGAGTCTAACAACTTACCTCAAATTCTGGTATATCTGTTAGTATTTATATTTGTTGACGACTTGGGTTTTGCATTTCGATTTTTAAATATTTATGGTCTGATTTGGGTCAAAACTATGAAGTATGAAGATGAGGACCACGACAAAGTTGTTCTGGCATCAGATAATGATCTGGCAACGGCTATAGAACATGCAAAATCAGTTGGTTTGAAGGTACAGTGTCCTGTTATCCTTGTTGATGCGTTTTGTTGGAACAGTAAACATCTGTTAGGCCAGTTCATAAAAGAAGAACGCCACCTAGGGGGTAAGATATTGTGATGCATGAACTATTGGGAATCACTAGCCCATCCTTTATTAGGTATATGCTGTACAATTTACCATAAAAATAAAAAGAAAACTAATTACTGAACTGGAATGGAACACCCAATTTTTGGTGTGAATAATCTACAAAGATCAACATCTTAACTTAGCAAAGAACTTTTTGCAGGGTTTGAAGTTACACCTAGATCATTCAGGGGTACCTGGTCGTAGAAGAGGCAGCAGTTCAGAAAGTTTGGATTATGCTCATGCAGATGCATGGGCAGCTGCATACCGTGGTGTTGCAGCAGGTGCTGCATTAGTTGCTGGGTTAGGTGTGTTAGCATACTTGAAGA
The DNA here is from genome assembly GCA_027563885.1 of Erythroxylum longipes. NCBI lineage: Eukaryota > Viridiplantae > Streptophyta > Magnoliopsida > Malpighiales > Erythroxylaceae > Erythroxylum > Erythroxylum longipes. Next base: position 9,983 of record JAOQMS010025612.1, on the reverse strand, counting down.
GAGCTGGTAACTGATGCATATGTTATGAATGACCACTTTTACCAACTTAATTTCTCCTGAATGAAGGCACTAAAAAGAAACTGGCTTGAGGTGCCGGCCAATTCTTCTGGTTGACGTACTGTTAAACCCGCATATATAAAAGGAAGTCCATTTTCACTGTGCTGGTTTTATATACTCCTCATCATGCATGACTGCTAAATGCCGTGTATTCATTGTCACTGAAGCTTATGCATATCCGACGTTTTGTGTATATAAGAAAATAAAACTTGGCACATGAATTTCGTGTCGCTGGTTTGAGCTAACATTCTTTTGCTTGCGACTTTTTTCTCTACTGGTTAGAGTTATATGTGCACAGGGGTAAGTGAAACTGAAGCCCCATTTTCGTTCAATAGTGCTTATTACATCGATTAAGCAACTTTTCGGATTTAAAAGAAAAGAAAAGTAGGGTCGCTTAAGCCTAAAAAACAGCAGACGATGAGCAAATGCCATGTGGGGTTTCTGTTTTTATCACTGATTACCCTTTGTTTGCTTTTTAGGCTTTGTGGGTAAAAGTTAAAAATGGCTGCCAACTCACTGATCTGTGGTCGTGGTCGGTGCCGATTTTGCCATGTATCAAGAAAATATTGTCTTTTTGCAGCGTTCGCGTATGAATTGAAGAAGCTGAACCTTTGGCCACGTGCCATTGCACACGGCACCGCCGCTTCTGTTATGACCAATTTTGACCGTTTGGTCTGTTTGGTCTTGAAAAAGTTTCAAGTGGTGCTTCGTTACTTGGTTAGTTGATATAATAAGAAAGGAATATGTAAGGAACGAGAAAAGATGATAAGAAATGGAAGTTATATTTATTCTTGTTACTCGGTATATTGGTTATAATTTCTATCACAGTTACAAAGCACACCCTCAATTTCAACGTAATTACGGTACAAGGACTTTGTCACGAAGAATATATATTGCGTTAACAAGGTCGTTGAAAGATGCTGATGAAAGTTTTGCAGTGGCACATGCACAGTCGCATCATAGATTTAGAAGACATATCTGTGAAAGAAACTGGTAAAAACCAGAAGTCAGTTAAAAATTTTTGGAGAAATAAATCCACAAATGTCACTATCTTCATTCCTACTCTGTCTGAAAACACCCCAAAAAACAATAACCAGAAGCTTCTTTTGTTCTCTTATGGCCTGCCAAAGCTACTATAGTGAATCCACTATTGTCACTTAAAAAAGAATCCTGACTGATACTTTTGAAGTTATTACAAAAGCCGCGCGTTCTGAACTCAAAGTTGCGAACTTTGTTGCTTGTTTACTAATCCTGGTTTCAAGTGACCATGAAAGGTTCCAAAACCAGATCATCTTCGTTTATGTTGTTCTTCTTGTTGGCTCTTACACTGTCGTGTGTTTCCACCGCTCAACAACAAAACCCAATCAAGACCATTGTGGTTTTGGTGCTGGAAAACAGATCTTTTGATCACATGCTTGGATGGATGAAGAAGACAGTGAACCCAGCAATCAATGGAGTTACAGGAAAAGAATGCAACGCTGTATCAACCAAGAACGCGAACCAACAATCTATTTGTTTCACGGACGATGCTGAATACGTGGATCCGGATCCTGGACACTCCTTTGAGGCTGTTGTGCAGCAGGTATTTGGCAATAGCTCAGTTCCTTCAATGACTGGTTTTGTTGAGCAGGCACTTTCTATGTCACCAAACCTCTCTCAAACTGTAATGAAGGGTTTTAGGCCCGAGTCTCTACCTGTTTATGCTACTTTAGTAAAAGAGTTTGCAGTCTTTGATCGGTGGTTCTCTTCAATCCCTGGGCCGACACAACCAAATAGGCTATTTATATACTCTGCTACTTCTCATGGCTCAACTAGCCATGTTAAGAAGCAATTGGCTCAAGGGTACCCTCAAAAAACCATCTTTGATTCACTTCACGAGAATGATAAAGATTTTGGGGTTTACTTCCACAACATGCCGACAACTTTGTTCTATAGAAACATGAGGAAATTGAAGTACATCTTTAAGTTTCACCAATACAATTTGAAGTTCAAGAAAGATGCTCGAGAGGGGAAATTGCCAAGCTTTACTGTTATTGAGCCAAGCTACTTTGATCTAAAAGGGTTTCCTGCAAGTGATGATCATCCATCTCATGACGTTGCAAGTGGACAAAAGCTTGTTAAGGAGGTCTATGAGACATTGAGAGCTAGTCCTCAATGGAATGAGACCCTTTTGGTCATTACCTACGATGAGCATGGTGGGTTCTATGATCATGTTAACACTCCTTACGTTAATGTTCCAAACCCAGATGGGAACACCGGTCCTGCTCCATATTTCTTCAAGTTTGATCGTTTAGGAGTCCGCGTACCCACAATCATGGTCTCCCCTTGGATCGAGAAAGGAAGTGGTAAGCTATAATTTTCTGTTATCTGATATCTTATAGATTGATATCTCTGTCGGTGATTATGTTGATTGCCATGTTAATGAAACTTGTGGAAGGGTCAGTTCCTGATATATTGGATAATCATTGTTTTTTTTTGTTTTGGTAGGAGAATGGGAAATTGGATATGGCATCTCATAAATCTTGGGAACCTTTACATCTCATAGATCTTGGGAACCTTTCTAGTTCTGAACTATCCTTTATTCCCCGTAATTCCATGTTGTTAGACAACAAAACTCCTCTCCTCGATTGGTTTACTTGACTAGTTTTTTAATGGAATCTCATTGCTGGGAGTGATTAAGGTCAATTCATTTGAAAAGTCTATTAGGTTTTGGTCAATACCAAGTCTGTTTAGACATCTGAATCTTAGAAAGAAAATTGTGTTCTTTTGTAGTTACTTTGTTTCTGACTTCCTTCTCCTATATTAATTTCCTTCCTTTTCCAGTGATAAGTGCTCCAAATGGACCTACTCCGAACTCAGAGTTTGAGCATTCTTCAATTCCTGCTACAGTGAAGAAAATGTTCAACCTCACTTCCAACTTCTTGACTTATCGAGATGCATGGGCTGGAACCTTTGAAAGTGTTGTCAGTAAGCTGGCTTCTCCTAGAACTGACTGTCCAGGTACTAATAACTAATCTGCAAGTTGGTCCGGACACACTCACAGTTCAATAGAAACAATAGTTATTCTTCAATCACATAGGATTTGGTGGCTAATTTGAAGCCATTATGAGGAACACTTAAACGAATCTGATTGAGCTAGCTTGATCATTAAACAGAACCAACTTGCACAAACGAATTCATTTTCAATTGTCCTATTTCTGTGTTAAGGACCCTTTGATTAGTATTCCTTCTATGTTAATTTGCAGAAACCTTGCCAGATGTTGCACCTTTGAGGAACGCAGAAGCAAAAGAAGATGGAGCCCTCTCTGAGTTTCAGACTGAGGTAGTTCAACTGGCAGGTGTACTAAACGGTGACCACTTCTTGAGCAGCTTCCCTAACGAGATAGGGAAGAAGATGAATGTGAAAGAAGCTCATGATTATGTGAGGGGTGGCGTTGCAAGGTTTCTCAGAGCAAGCAAAGAGGCTGTCAAGCTTGGAGCTGATGAATCTGCCATTGTTGATATGAGGTCGTCACTCACGACTAGATCTTCAGTCCACCATTAATTAGTTGGCTATGGATGTTCCACTGTTTATCCATTGCTGATCAAGTCTATCTTGCGTGTAAAACTTGTATGTAGCCACGTTAAGTTGCTAGTTAATGAGAGTATTGAAAAGAAAAGAAGAAATTGTTTGCTGATAGTGAACTTGGTTTCCTGAGTAGTAATCGGTAACATTAATATACAATTGAATCACATAATCATAATCTGAGTGTCAAGTCACGCATGTACTTGGTTCTTAATGACAACTGAACCAAACTCTCGACAAGTAGGGGGCGTAAGGAGTAACAGCATCACCAAATTAGAGTGGGTTGATGGAAAACGCAAACTTAGACTAGAGCTAGATGGGTCTACACTGGGTAATACGAACTTAGACTAGAGCCGGATGGGACCACGTTCAACTTTGGTTAATGACTAGTCCTGTGGTGCTGTGCGGTGGGCAGCGAACAAAGATGGCGAAAAATTATGAGGTAGCTTTGCTGTCAAGAGCCCCGGTTGGTCTTCGTTGCATTGCATCAGTTGCTTCTGATGGAATCTAATTTCCTGGCCAGAACAAAACAGATTACTCGTCAATCCATGTCATGCACCTATTCGTGGCACCGACAGAAGAAACTTCACTCGAGATGTTTGCTTCATTCCTAGCCAATTCCCGGGAAGCTCACCATGACTTCTGTGCTTTGCGTATCCTGGACACTTCGGCCTCTCTCGTTTGGTGAGAGTGGCGACAATAGTAAACTTTAGTTGAGAGGCTAAAAAGGCACAAAAGAGTGGAGCTTGAAGAACACGACCAGAAGTGCAGTACTAAATTGACGCTGATGAGAAGTAATGCTCTACCCTCTTGTACGATTGAGAAAACAAAAAATTAACCAGATAAGACAGTTCACGATATTCAGATACTAGTAAGGGTTCAACTGTCACAAAACAGACACTGTGCACCTATATGATTCAAAAACTTGATAGTTCAGGTAATAAGTCTAGCGACTCTAGATAACCATTAAGAGTCCGCTCAAAAGGCTATAAAATCCAAAACCAAGCACATGTTATAACCAAACTAAGCATGCTATTGCTACCAAATTCACAAAAGATCAATGCATGTGAACAACAAATTTCACTTCAATTGTTTTCTGCAACAATAAAGTTATCATAATATACAACAGTCTTTTGAGTTTCTCACATGCAACTCTTCCTAACTACTTTAGTTCAAAATTTGTTTTTCTCTCCATCTTAACTGGCATATGATTTTATGAGGAACAACCTTTAGGAACAAAATTTCTCTACTCAAGCCTCTGTTCTGAGACACCATTCTCACATTGGACTGATAGCCAATCACCCTTTAAATCAAACAAGGACTTTGTCACATAAATATGTCAGTAATAAGATCCCGCAATTGATCGATGAGAAGCTTGAGATATGTGTTCTTCTTTGCAAATTCCTACATTACAAAGCACAAATTGAGAAGAAATCAATCTAAAACGAGGATGAAAGGTGAACTACAACCTTTGAAAATCACGATGATTGAGAAACAAACCATAGGATTTTAGATTGAACAAGGGCTTTGCCATGTAGATATGTCGGTAATAAGATCTCGCAATTGATCTATGAGAAGCTTAAGATATGTGTTCTTCTTTGCAAGTTCCTACATTACAAAGCACAAACTGAGAAGAAGTAGATCTAAAACAAGGAGGCGAACAAGAACATTCACAAATCACGTTGATTGAGAAACAAACCATAGGGAAAAAAGACTAGCTCCACTTTGTCAAACCACCAAACTAGAAGATTTATATTCACAAGAAGAGTGCAATTTAGAAACCTAAATTCACAAGTCCCTGCAAAATACCTTTCTTAGACTGGCAGCTCTCTCTTCCAACGTCTCAACCTCAGCTTGATCTGCAGGTGATCCAATCTCAAATTCTTTCGCCTAATTGAAGATGAAGTCATCACATGAGCTAATACTAACACATTGCTGCTTAAAGTTGAAGGCAAGACCTTCCAATTTTGGAAAATATATCTTTTTGCATCTTATATTCTTATGCAGACAAACATTATTATTCCAATTACATTAGAACTTCAAATTGACCCATTCAAACATCACAAGGGTCCTCGCTATCTTCAAGT
>JAOQMS010025601.1:0-15306 GCA_027563885.1 Erythroxylum longipes | reverse complement strand
GTCTAACCCAAAATTTTTCTTCCATTCTATTTTGTTTTGTGTTATTTATTTTTCTATTATTTTTATTTTTATTTTTAGCGTTAATTTTATCTGTTCTTTGTTATTTTAATTTCTGTTTGCACATTTCGTTTATATATGTGTTGTGTGTGTTCGTTCTCACATTGAGGACAATGTGTTGTTCAAGTGTGGGGAGGGATTCTTTGTTTTTCTTTTGTATGTGAATTTGGCATACTGTATGACAGTATTAGGTTGCATAGTGTGAAGTGTATGAATGTGTCAATGGCTTAGATTGGGTGAATTTTTTTAATTTTGGACATTGTCTATTGGATTGCGAACAATCATTAGCTTGTGAAATTAGTGAATTAGGGGGCCTTTGGATAATTATACATCCTATTTAGGACTTAGTGCAAATTTAGCACCCAATAGATTGTCACACTCATTCATAATTTGAGGTATTTTAGGTTAAGTAGCTCAATTAGTATTTTTCATGGAAATGAATAGCTAAAAGAAACAAGGTAAGCAATAAAAAAGAAGTGTATAATTCAACAAATCACTATTCCACTGTCCTTCGAGTTATGAGTAGAGCTAGTAGCCAGTTGAAAACGTGATGTAGTTGAGTAACTAGATCAACACGCATCACAAATGTGTGCCTTCGCGTAAAAAGGCTATAATGACGTTTCAACCAAGCTGTTGACAATTGACTTAATCGAGTAACCAGATTGTCATTCATCACAAATGTTTGCCTCTGAGTAAAAGGCTAAATCTCGAGTAAAAATAAATAATAATAATAATAAATAAATAAATAAATAAAAATGGTGTGTTCAAATAAAAACCTACTAGCCTTGTAATAGGCTTGAAGTTTTATGGAACTATACTTAGGAACAATCACTTAGCTTGAGGGACCAAAAAATTGTTAATGTATGTGCACAATTGAAAGGGTAAATAGGTCAACACTTGGTCTTGAGTTAGTTGTATATTTAGTTCAAAGCACCTAGACACATGTTTTACATGTTAATGATTTGACACAATCGATTGATTATGTTCGAGACTAAATTAATTTCATAAAGATCGAAGTTATTGTCTCATTATTGCATTATGTGTTTTGTGTTTTATGTTTTGTTTTGTTTGCTTAAGGATAAGAAAACGTTTAAGTGTGGGGATGTTGATAGTAGTGTTTTGTATGTTGTTTCAAGGTTTGATTTATTATGCATTTTGTGTTAAATTGAGTGTTACGTACGCATTTAGGTCTTAACTAGATTAGTTTCTGTGCTTAAGTGTTGTTATGGGTTAGTTTGAATCTTTGAGCTTAAATTGTATATTTTTGAGGTACCTTGATGTGTGTGCTAGTGTTACAAGGTAAACAGGAAAGAAAGGTGAAGATTTTAAGAGTTTCGGGTCAAAAAATACAGGCCATGATCGTGACAAAAGAGGGAAAGCCAGAGGCAGCTAGACCACGATCGTGTACCAGGAGCCACGATCATGACAGAGAGAGTCAATTCAGGCCACAATCGTACACTTCAGGCTATGATCGTGACAGAAAGGAAAAAGTACTAGCCACAATCATAGCAGGTAGGGCCACTATAGTGCCCTGCATCAAGCTGACAGAAAAAATCGAGTTTTTGGGTGATTTTTTAGACCATTTTGACCCCGAGTTTGACCTAGAAGTGCTACCGAATAAATAAAACAATACCTAGCAGCCACCAGCAGAGATTAGAGAGCCGAGAGAGTTGTACAAATGTGAGACTCTACTAAAAATATGAGGGAAAACCTAGATAGAGATCAATCGAATGAGGAAGGAGACAAAGGAAGAGAGGCACGGAGATACGCTTGACATGACGTACTTCCTGGAACAGGTGGTTTCTCGCAGTTGCGACTCTGAGATCCATTCCGACAATATTTTCTAGGTTTTATTTCGATTTCATTGATGTATGGAATTTGAGAATGATTAGAATTATTTGTAGTTGAGTGTTGATTTTTCTGTATAAACTCACCTTTGGGTTTATTTATTTTTGAGATTAATAAAATTGATTTGATTTTGTTGTATTTCGATTTATTGTGATTCAATTCGATTCTTTATAACTGGGTAATAAACTGAGAGGGTGAGCCAGTGAAAATCATGGATTTAGGTTAACAAGAGTTAGGTAAATCGATAGGTAGAGAATTGAATCAAACTTGTAGATTCGTGTAATAAGAGATCGAGCATAGATTCCCAGTTTGTTAATAGACAACGTTAGAACTAATTTAAGTTTTGGACAAATTGCAGATCGAGAAATCGCAATGTCCATAATTTGAATTAGGGATTATTAATTAAGGTTAAGAATTATAACTCGAGAGAGAGTAATTCACCCTAAGATCGTCTAGGCCTATTAAATCAGAAATTTCATAATTGAGTAGATTTTCTTTAATTTGGAATAGATTCCCCTTTTCTCTTAATTGGCCACTTATAGGTTGAAATTCGGATTATTTGTGTGAGTTTGCTTTTGTGTGTTCTTTAGGTGCTTTAATTTCTCATATTTGATTCTAGATTGATTTAAATTTCTACAGTAGTTGTTAAATTAGATTTTGTGAACTTAGTTGCCGTTAAGTTTTTGGACTAGTTCCCCTCCTCGTGGGATCGACACCTTAGGTATAACACGAACAACCCGTGCAAAATTGGTGATATTAGATTTGAAAGGGCAATGCTTGATCTAGGAGTTTCAATTAATGTTATGCCTTATTCTATTTATACTTCACTGAATTTAGGATCATTGCAAAAAACTTGTGTTATAATTCAGTTGGCTAATAGATCTAATGCTTATCTTGAAGGGGTTATAGAGGATGTTTCAGTGAAGGTCAATGAATTGGCTTTCCCACCTGACTTTTATGACTTGAATATAGAGGGAGAACCTTCGTCTAACTTTACACCTATCCTTCTGGGTCACCCATTTTTGAAGACATCAAAGACAAAGATCGACGTAGATGTAAGGACATTGACTATGGAATTTGACGATGAAATTGTTCATTTTAATATTTTTAAGGCTGTGAGGTACCCTAATGACATCCATTCCGTGTTATCTATTGATGTCATTGATTCTGTCTCAAGAAATTTTTGATATGGATGGTAAGGATAAGTTAAAAGTCATTCTTTGCATGAGTTTAACGGAAAACATTTTACAAAATTCTAATTTACTAGTTATAGATAAAATGGAGGAAATTGTGCTAGCACTGCAATCACTACAAACAATTCCAAAGAGTTATGTATTTCAAAATATTGAATTATCAATATCCAATATGAAATCTTTACCTTCGGTGGTGCAGGCACCTATAACTGAATTGAAGCAATTACTAGAGAACTTAAAATATGTGTTCTTGGGAGAAGGAGAAACACTTTTAGTAATTATAGCAAAGAACTTAACCAAGCTTCAAGAAGAAAAGCTCATTCAAGTCCTTAGAGACCACATCACAGCTATAGGGTGGACTATAGCTGACATTAAGGGTATTATCACTTCGACATGTATACACCAAATCTTGTTGGAAGAAGGACCCAAACCATCAATAGAGTCACAGAGAAGATTGAATCCTCCGATTATGGAAGTGGTAAAGATAGAGATCTTAAAGTTGCTTGATGTTGGTATAATCTATTTAATTTCGGATAGCAAATGGGCAAGTCTAGTCCAAGTAGTACCAAAGAAAACTGGGATTATTGTGGTGACGAATAAGAATAATTAGTTTGTGTCTATAAGAATTCAGAAAGGATGGTGAGTATACATCAATTATAGAAAGTTAAATGTTGTTACACGCAAGGATCACTTCCCACTCCCATTCATTGATCAGATGCTTGAAAAACTTGTAAGACGATCTCACTACTATTTTTTGGATGGGTTTTCAGGATATAACCAATTTGTGATAGCTCCGGAGGATCAGGTGAAAACAACATTCACATGCTCATTTGGTACATTTGCATATAGAAGGATGCCATTTGGACTATGCAATGGCCCAGCCATCTTTCAAAAATGCATGGTAAGTATTTTTTCTCAATATATTGAACATATTATTTAGTTCTTTATGGATGATTTTACTATCTATGGAGATTCATCTGATGCATGCTTGGATAATTTAAATTGTGTACTTGAACAATGCATCGAAACTAATCTTGTTCTCAATTCTGAAAAATGTCATTTCATGGTTGAACAAGGAATAATGTTGGGACATGTAATCTCATCTAAAGGAATTGAGGTTGATAAGGCTAAGATAAAAATTGTATGAAATTTACCTTACCTTACAAATGTGCAGGAGATTGTTATTTTCTTGTCTATGCAGGTTTTTATCGCAGGTTTATTGATCATGATTTTTTAATATATGTAAGTTTTAATATTTAACGTCGATATTCTGCAAGTGCGCGGGTCATTTGCGTGGTACCTAAGGTGTCGATCCCATGAGGAGGGTTAATCTAATTCTAAAATCTAAGGCTAAAACAATTCGTAATAATTCAAAATGAACAAACTAAAGTAAGAATTTATTTCAATCACACACTCAATTTCAAGAATTAATTATGAAAATATTAGCAAGATAGCAGTCGTAACACCAATTAAGGATCAACCTAAAGAATTACCAATTGAAAGAAAGGGGAATTTTATTTATCTTCAATGCTAACCTAATCGATTATGAACTATTGGATTACTGATTATAAACAGCCCTAGGGTTGATTACTCTCTCTCGAGTTTTAATCATTAACCCTAATTAATAAAACCTAATCAGATTATGGGAATTGCAATCTCTGGATTAAAAATCTATCCAAAACCTTAATTAGATCTGAAGTTATCCAAAAACTATCAGAAACTTATGCAAGATCTCTCTTCACACAATTTACCGACTTGATTTAAGTCTCGTTTTATTAAATTACCTAACTCTTGTTAGACCAATTCAATAATTTTTCATTCGGTTCACCCTCTCAGTTTATCACCGAATTATGCAAGTGTATGAATTAAATCATAATTAATCTAGTAAAAACACAAACAATCAAATTTCATTAAATCAAAAATAAAATAACCCGAAGGTGAGTATAGACATCTTTAACATTCACATAATCTTATCATCAACAACTATCCCAATTTTATACATTAATAAAATTGAAAATAAAACCATAAAAAATATTGGACAAACGACTTAGGTAGCAACGTCGAGAAACTCCCTATTTTGGGAAGTACTTCGTATAGGCTTCTTCTTCGTGTCTGTCATCCTTCTTATATTTCTCAATCTCTCGATGAATTCTCTCCAGGGCTTCTCAATGAGGGCTGATGCAAAAGCTCCCTTACCTCTTTTGTCTGGTTCTTATATACCTTTCACGTTCTGGGCAGCCTTAGGGTTTTTCTCTAGTTGAAAAGGTTCAAAAAATCCCTCGAAACTTAACGTTTTTACTTACTTGCACGTCTACCCGATGTAGGCCATGATCATGGCATGCTGTCACGATCGTGGCAATCAGGCCATGATCATAGGCTGTGTTATGGGCTTCTGTCACGATCATGGCCCATATGCCACGATCATAGGCTAACTCCAATGCTTTTGTCACGATCATGCCTATTGTTCCACTATCTTGGGCCATTATTTCAACCCGAGTGTCTTCGAAACTTCTCCATTCTTCGATGTTGACCCTAAAACACTAACAAACACATCAAGGTACCTTAAAAACATAATATTTAAGCTCAAAGAATTATACCAACTCATAAAAACACTTAAACACATTTAATTAACAAACTAACACAATTCTAATCTAAACACATACTAAAAGATTAACATTTAAATACATAATAAACTAAGCCCTAAAACAAGATGTAATTTACACTTATCAACATCCCCACACTTAAACATATGCTTGTCGTTAAGCAAACAAAACAACAAACACACAACACATAATGCAATAATGAGACAATGGCCTCAACTTCATGAAATAAATTTAATTTAAAACACAATCATTCAAGCTATATCAAATCATTAACATGCAAAATCTGCATCTAGGGGTTTTGAACTAAATATACAAATTAATCCAGATCCAAGTGTTAATTTTCAATTGAACACACACATTAATAATTCTTTGGTCATTCAGACTCTATGACTACTCCTACGTACGCTTTCATAAAAAGTCAAGCTATTACAAGTTTGGTAAGTTTTATTAGAAGAAATTTTTTTATTTAAACAAGGACCTAGTCTTTTACTTGGAGGAAAACATTGGTGATGAATGTCGATCTGGTTACTCGACTAAGTCATTTTTATTAAAATGCTTGGTTAAAACGTCATTATAGCTTTTTGACATGGAGGCACACATTTGTGATACATGTCTATCCGGTTACTCGGCTATATCATGTTTTTAACTGGCTACTAGCTCTATTCATAGCCCAAAGGTCAGCAGAATAGTTATTTATTTAGCAACAATTTTTTTATTTCCTACCTTGTTGCTTTAGCTACTCATTTCTATGAAAAATACTAGCAAAGCTACTTAAGTCGAAAGGCCTCTAATTATGAATGAATGCCTAATTAAGCTGCATATTTAGCCAAATACCCCAATTCACTAATTTTTTGAGTTAATGATTCTTTACAACCTAATATACTCTACTCAAAATTAAATCAAATTTAATCCATCTCAGCCATTGACACATCCACATAATTCAAAAAATGCAACCTAACAACTATCATACAATATGCAAAATCACAATTTAAGCAAAACACATAACCCTCCCCACACTTGAACAACACATTGTCCTCAATGTGAGAAAGGGACGAACAACACATAAGAAAAGAAGAAACATAAATTAAAGTAAAATAAAAACAAAAATGAAGAATAAATTGAAAAAGAAAGGGGGTTAGACAAAGCCTCATGGTGATAGAGGCGGGGATGGTGTTGGAGGTTGCAATTGAATGCCCTGAGAGAATTAGTTATCCTGGCTTAATAAAAATTACTAAATTTTTATTGAAAGCTCAAAACAACTCTAACTAAACCTAGCAGTTTCAATTAAACTACTAAATGTGCTAATTTATGGTCCTTAACTTGACCTTGCATCCATAAAGGCATCTTAATTATTCGAAGATAAGGAAATCAATTCCTTTTCCTTAGGAATCGCTCCTCTGAGATATAGTTCACAACAATGCCCGTTGACCTTAAAAGTCTCCCTGTTAGCTTTTTCCAGTTTGAGGACTCCATGATTGAAAACTTGAATGATCGTAAATGGTCCACTCCATCTAGATTTTAACTTCCCTAGAAATAGCCTCAACCTTGAATTATATAACAGAACAACGTCTCCTAATTTAAATTCTTTTTGTTTAAGACGAGCATCATGCCATTTCATTACCTTTTCCTTGTAAAGTTTGGCATTTTTGTACTCATTATAACAAAACTCTTCTAGTTCGTTTAGTTGTAAAAGTCTCTTTTCGCCTACTTTTTTCCAATCAAAATTTAACGCTTTAATTGCCTAGTATGCTCGATGTTCTAATTTAACTAGAAAATGAAAAGTTTCCCTATGCACGAACCTATAAGGAGTTGTTCTGATAGGTGTTTTGAAAGATGTCCTATAGGCCTATAAGGCATTATCTAACTTTGTTTCCCAATCCTTCCTATAGTTGTTCACCATTTTTTCCAAAATTCATTTCAACTCTTAGTTGACAACTTCTACTGGCCATTAGTTTGCAGATGGTAGGGTATAGCAACTCGGTGGTGCACTCTATATCTTTTTAAGAGGGAATCAAAAGACTTATTGTAGAAATGTGTGCCTCCATCACTTATTATCGTACATGACACTCCAAACTAATTAAATAACCATTTAGTGAACTTTTTCACTACTTTCCCATAGTTGGTTAGAGATGCTACAGCTTTGATCCAACACGAAACATAATCAACTCCTACTAGAATTTACATGGTTCCCATTGAATATGGAAAAGGATCCATAAAATCGATGCCCTACACATCGAAGACTTCCACTTCTGAAAGATTAGATAAAGGCATCACATCTCTTTTGGAGATGTTACCTATTCTCTGGCATCGATCACTTTATGCTACGAAGGTATGAGCATCCTTAAATAACTATGGCCAATAAAATCCACTCTTAAGTAACTGAGCTGCCATTTTGTTGGCTCTATAATGCCCAGCATACTGACCTTCATGACATTGCTTTAAGATGTCTAACATTTCTTCCTCTAAAATAGATCATCACATTAACCCATCAGTGCACGCTCTATATAAAATTGGCTCATCCTATATATATCGGTTACAATCATGTAAGAATTTCTTCCTTTGTTGGTAAGATAGATCTAACAGAAGTTTACCACTGGCAACATAATTTGTACTATCCGCAAACCATGGTGCAGTCAAATTCTCAAGTAGCATCAGGGTTTCATTGGGGAAATTTTCATTACTATCGTCGGTTAGCTTGCATTCCCCTCCTTCAAATTTGGATAAATGGTCTACAACCACGTTTTCTACTCTCGTTTTGTCTCTCACCTCTATATCAAATTCTTGTTAAAGTAACACCCATCGAATGAGAATTGGTTTTGCATCTTTTTTGTTGAAAAGGTATTTTGATACCGCATGATCAGTGAATACGATTACCTTTAAACCTAAAAGGTATTATCAAAACTTATCACACACGTACACTAATGAGAGTAATTCCTTCTATATAGTGGTGTAATTCAGCTGAGGTCCTACAAGTTTCTTACTGATATAGTGAGTTGCATGCAATCTCTTATCTTTTCTTCAGCCTAAAACGCAACCAATGACTTGGTCATTTGCATGACACATAACTTATAATGGAAGTGTCCATTCTAGTGGTGATAGAATTGGTGCTGATGTTAATGACTCATTTAGTATGGTGAATGTAGACATACAGTTGTCATCAAATAAGAAGGGATATCCTTGACTAAAAACCGTGTCAAAGGTCTTGCAATTAGCAAAAAGTCTTTGATCAATCGATGGTAAAATCCTGCAAGACCTAAAAATCCTCGCACACCTTTTACATTGCTTGGAGGTAGAAGTTTCTCTATCACTTCTATTTTTGCTCTAACAACTTCGAAACCTTTGTTCAGATTTTTTCCCCTAGCACTATCCCCTTTTGCACCATAAAATAACATTTCTCCTAATTCAGCACCAAGTGTGACTCTTCACTTCTTTGAAAAACTCTATCCAAATTAGTTAAACACATTTTGAAAGATTCTCCAAAAACTAAAAAATCATCCATGAACACCTCCATTATATCTTCTATCATGTTAACAAAGATAAACATCATACATCTTTGAAATGTAACCAGGGCATTGCAAAGTCTGAAAGGCATCCGTCTGTACGCAAAGGTACTATAAG
Source organism: Erythroxylum longipes (assembly GCA_027563885.1). Taxonomy (NCBI): domain Eukaryota; kingdom Viridiplantae; phylum Streptophyta; class Magnoliopsida; order Malpighiales; family Erythroxylaceae; genus Erythroxylum; species Erythroxylum longipes. The sequence continues at coordinate 5,987 of JAOQMS010025601.1, read as the reverse complement.
AGCAAGTGAATGTAGTCTTTTCTTGATCATCAGGGTAGATGAAAATCTGATTATATCTCTAATATCCATATAAGAAGCAATAAAATGAATGATCAACTACCCTTTCTGCCATTTGGTTTATGAACGGAAGAGGAAAATGATCTTTCTTAGTCACTGAGTTGATTTTACGATAATCTATGCATACTCTCCACCCTGTGACTATTCTTGTTGAAATTACTTCTTCAATATCACTTTCTATTACCATCATTCCACCCTTCTTAGGTACGCATTATACTAGCTGACTCATTCACTATCAGAGATGGGATAAATTATCCCTGCATCTAAGAGTTTGATTATCTACTTCTTGACCACCTCCTTCATGTTAGGATTCAACCTTCATTGATGTCCCTCACTATTCTACATCCTTCCTCTAGGTTTATTCAGTGCATACAAACATTTGGCTTATGCCTCGTATATCAGCAATCTACCATCCGATGGCTTTTATTCACTTCCTAACAATTTCTACCGCCTTACTTTCTTATTTATCATTCAAATGATTAGAGATTATTATTGGTAAAGTTTTACCTCCACCTAGAAAGGTATATCTGAGATGTGTAGGTAAAGGTTTAAGCTCTAATGTCGGTGGTTTTTCTGTAGATGGTGGTATGGGTGCTTTGGTTCGAACCAATTTATCTTGAAGCATTTGAAAATGTGACTCCTTCATCTCATCATCTCCTTTAGATTTAGGGTTCTAATATTCATTGTCTGTCTCTACTTCCATTGACTATACTTTTACGATGCAACTCTCAACTTGTTCTTGCACATTTTGATCCATAATTTCAACCTGCATGAATGCCTACTCGTTACTGGATTCTTCAAGGCCTTATTCATATTAAATTTGATCTGATCCTCGCTTATTCGAAGTCTTAATTTCCCTTTGTGAATGTCAATAATGGCTTTCCCTGTATTCATAAATGGTCAACCTAGGATCAGTGGATAGTTGTTATCTTCTTCAAAATCCAAATCCACAAAATCTTCAGGAATAATAAACTTGTCCACTTGCATCAGAACGTCCTCCACTATTCTAAATAGTCTTTTAACATCGATGTTGGCTTGACCTGATATCAACAAAGGCAAAAGATTAATGCTTGCTCCCAAATCACACAAACACTTTGTAAATTCAAACTTACTAACCACACAAGGTATTGTGAAACTCCCTTGATCTTTCAATTTAGATGGAATCTAACTGGTGACTATGGAACTGCAGATGCCAATTAAAGCAATTGTCTAATTATCTTCCCAAGTACGCTCCTTTGATAATATGTCCTTCAAAAATTTTGCATATTTAAGCATGTGTTTCAGCGCCTTTACAAAGAAGAGATTTATCTATAGCATCTTTGATTTCTCAATGAATTTCACAAATTGTGCATCTAACTTCTTCTTTTGTAACTGTTGTGGAAAAGGGATCCTGGGTTGATACTAGTGGAGAGACATAAGGAGGATATTCGCTCATGTCCACTTCTTTCTCCTTTCCTTGATTTTCCTCAATAGGATGGACAAGCTCCTTTATTATCCTTGTGCGTGGTTCAAGTTCCTTCCCACTTCGAAGTATAATAGCCTTTAGTTGTTCCAATGGTTTTGTTCCTGAAGTGTTATGAAGATTTCCTAAATCTTGCATAGAGAACGCGTTTGATAATTAATGTACTTGGACCTCTAGATATTGTAGTGAAAAGGCATGGTTCTTTATTACTTGTTTAAATTTGCCTTCTAGCTTCTTTTGTGCATCATCTAAAGTTCCAAGCTTATCTAAAATCCTATCCAACTTAGATTCCATTGAGCTTGATTTATCTTATTGGAAGCTGATTGTCTTTGAGGTATGAACTATTCTCCCGCATTATTTGTCCAAGAGAAGTTAGGGTGATTCTTCCATCCCAGGTTATAAGTGTTGGAGTACGGATTGTTGCCCCCTCCTCGTCCATACTGAGCTCCCATATAATTCACTTGCTCTGGATCGCTTTCCTTCATCAAGTAATATTCCACTGTATCATGTCCCATTTGTCCACAAAGTTGACACTTGAGTTGCATGACTTTCACCAGAGCTGAGGACGAAGCCTTTATGTTGTTGAGCTATCAAGCCAAGTTATCAATTTTCAGCTTGCATTTTCATCATTTGATTGATAGCCACAATTCCTTTCTGCATTCAAAAGGTAGTAGTTTGTTTACTTCGCTCGTTCGTCCACAGGCAGCTATTACTCACCATCTCCTCTATTAGCTCTTTCGCTTCATCAACCATCTTTCTCATGAGTGATCCTCTTGAATCAGCATCAATTATGCCTCTCATATGTGGGGTTACTCCATTATAAAAAGTTTGTAACAAGAATTTCTTGGGTAAGTTGTGGTGTGGGCACTTCCTTTGCAAATCCTTATATCGTTCCTACACTTTATAGATCAATTCCCCATCACCTTGCTTGAAGTTGGTAATTTCCTTGAAGATCTTAGTGGTCTTACTCAAGGGGAAATACTTATCTAAAATGGTATGAACTAGTTGATCCCACGTCATGACTTTAGTTGGGTTAAGGGAATGGTACCAAGCATTTGCTCTATCTTTAAGGGTAAAAGGGAAAAGCCTAATTCTAACTACATCTTCTGACATCTGATGGTACTGAAAGGTATCACTAATTTCAAAGAATTTCACTACATGTGCATTGGGATCTTCGCTCGTTATTTCATAAAACTGCACATTCTGTTTAAGCATATTTAGGAGGGTTAGTTTTATTTCAAATGTGGCTACTTGTATAGGTGACCTAGCTACTCCTTGGTTAGCTGCATTGAACCCTAGTCTTATAAAGTCCATAAGGGTCCATCATTGACATCCTTGGTTTGTTCTTTGGTCTAAATTCTGCTAAAATTCCTCAACCATTGTTGATTTCGTGATTCTTCTTCTTTTACAAGCCGAGCTTTCCTAATTGTTCGTTCTAGTCAAATGATGTATAAATCTAATGTTTTAGTTGCGCGAATCGAACATCCTGTAACTCTTATGTTCATGCATGAGTAGGATTTCAAAAATTGAAAAGAAATAACAAAAATTATAAATTATAAACTAACTAAACACCTTAAACTATAAAATTAAACTAATTGCCTCACCGATAATGGTGCCAAAAATTTGATCACAGTTTTACGATCTGTGTAAGTTTTAATATTTAACCTCGATATTCCACAAGTGCACGGGTCATTCACATAGTACCTAAGGTGTCGATCCCATGAGAAGGGTTAATCTAATCCTACAATCTAAGGCTAAAACAATTCACATAATTGAAAATGAACAAACTAAGGTAAGAATTTATTTCAATCACGCACTCAATTCAAAACTCAATTACGAAAATATTAACAAGATAGCAATTGTAACACCTAATAAAAAATCAACCTAAAGAACTACCAATTGAGAGAAAGGGCAATTTTATCTATCTTCAATACTAACCTAATCGATTATGAACTACTAGATAATTGGTTATATATTGTCCTAGAGTTGATTAACCATTAACCCTAATTGATAAACCGTAATCAGCTTATGGGAATCACAATCTCTCGATCAAAAATTTATCCAAAACCTTAATTAGATCCAAAGTTGTCCAAAAACTATCGAAAACTTATGCAAAATCTCTCTTCACACAATTTACCGAATTGATTTAATTCTCGTTCTACCAAATTACCTAAATCTTGTTATCCCAATTTAATATTTTTCAGTCATTTCACCCTCTTAGTTTATTACCGAATTATGCAAGTGTAGAAATTAAATCATAATAAATTTAATAAAAACACAAGCAATCAAATTTCATTAAATCAAAAATAAAACAACCTGAAGGTGAGTATAAACATCCTCAACATTCACACAATGTTATCATCAATAGCTATCCCAATGCTATAAATTAATAAAATTGAAAATAAAACCAAAAATAAGATTGGAATGGATGATAGAGGCAGCAATATTGGCAAAACTCTTATTTAGGGAAGTACTTCACGTAGGCATCTTCTCAACATCTCTCTTCCTTCTTCTCTTTCTTAATCTCTCGATGAATTCTCTCTAGGGATTCTCAATGGTGGCTGATGCAAAATCTCCCTCATCTTTTTTTTTCTTGTTCTTTATATACCTTTTGTGTTTTGGGAAACCCTAAGGTTTTTTTGTGGTCGAAAAGATCCAAAAAATCCCTCAAAACTTGTCATTTTTACTTGTTTGCACGTCTGCTAAATGTTGGCCACGATCGTGAAAGAAGGCCCATGATCTAGCCCACTATCGTGGAATGTAAGGCCAAAATTGTGGGCTATGTAATGGGCTTCTTCCACGATCTTGGGCTGAATTCAATGCTTCTGTGACGTTCGTGGCATAATTCCAAAATTGTGGGCTATATAATGGGACTCTTCCATGATCTTGGGCTGAATTCAATGCTTCTGTGACGATCGTAGCCTATTATGCCACGATCTTGGGCCGTTGTTTCAGCCTGAATGTCTCTGAAACTTCTCCGTTCTTTGATGTTGACACTAAAACACTAACAAACACATTAAGGTACCTTAAAAACATAATATTTAAGCTCAAAGACTTGTTATAACCCATAAAAACACTTAAACACAATTAGTTAACAAACTAACACAATTCTAACCTAAACACATATTAAACAATTAAGTTAACACTTAAATACATAACAAACTGAGCCCTAAAAGAAGATGCAATTCACACATATCATTTATCAAGGACTTCAGTAAGATCTCAACAAAACTTTGTCATTTGTTACAAAAAGATATACCCTTTGAGTTTGATGAGGGATCCAAGGAAGCATTTGATAAGTTGAAAGGACTTTTGACTTCAACACTGATCATTCAACCATCTGACTGGAGTTAACCATTTGAGAGTATGTGTGAAGCAAGCAATTTTATTGTGGGTGTTGTCCTTGTTCAAAGATATGGAAAGATGACTCATGCAATCTACTATGCTTCCAAAATACTTAGTCCAGCACAATGCAACTATTCCACCACTAAAAAGGAGCTTTTAGCTATTGTGTTTTCTTTGGATAAATTTAGACATTATTTACTTGGTTTTAAAGTGATTGTGTATTCTAATCATGCAGCATTAAGGTATCTTTTGTAGAAGAAAAAAGTGAAGCCAAGGCTGATTAGATGGATTTTCCTACTCTAAGAGTTCGATTTGGAGATCAAAGACAAAAAAAAGTGTAAAGAATTCAGTCGTAGGTTACTTGAGTCGAGTTATGAAGGAAGAGGTTCCAGTACCATTGCAAGAACTATTTCCAAATGAGCAATTACTAACGCTTCAAGGTAAGACTCCATCGTATGATGATATTGTGAACTATCTGGTGAACCATGAGATACCTACTAATTTGGGTAAGGCTAAATGGAATAGGATAAAAAGTGAGTCGAAATATTATATTTGGGATGATCCTCAATTTTGGAGATGTTGTTCTGATCAAATGATAAGGAGATGTGTACTTGAATATGAGTGTGAATCAATTCTAAAGTTTTGCCATTCATATGCTTATAGTGGTAATTTTGGGCCTAATAGAATGCTAGGAAATTTCTTGAATGTGGTTTCTATTGGCCAAATATTTTTAGAGACTTATATATGTTCTGTAAAGCATATGAACAGTGCCATAAATAGGGTAATCTATCCCATAAAGATCAAATGCCTTTATCTCTAATTATTGCATGTGAAATTTTTGATATATGGGGCATCTGATGGGGCCATTTCCCCCTTCTTTTGGTTTTGTTTATATTTTTTTAGCTTTGGATTATGTTTCTAAGTAGGTGGAAGCTAAAGCCACCAAGACTAACGATTCTAAGTTGTTGCAGAATTTGTCAATTCTAACATTTTTGCTAGATTTGGTGTAGTGCGACCATTGATTAGTGATAGGGGTACTCATGTCAGCCCCCTGAAATTTTTTTTCATTAACTTAAGCATAAGTAGCTTATGGATTAAATGCATGAGAAGGAATTAAGGGCAT
>JAOQMS010025570.1:0-15309 GCA_027563885.1 Erythroxylum longipes | reverse complement strand
AAATCAATTGCATTTTTCCATTATTTACTAACAATAACACATATAAACAACAAATCAACCAACAATGACACAAAAAACCGCAAACAACAATAATAATCAAGCGAAATTTCATCACCCAAACACCTACGGTTAACACTAAAAACATGCATTTTTTGGAGAAATAATACACCCATTAGAGAGCTTACCTTAAACGACGCACGATGAGCCAGAAAACGGCCGGAAAACACAAGGAAGGGGGTCGGATTCAGACGGCGCGACGGGAGGAGAGAAGAAGAAGAAATGGGGGAGGGGGGGGAGGTCTGGTTCTATTACAAAGACGATGAACCAAACGACGTCGTTTTATTTATTAACTAGTCGACATTTACCGACAGAATATTCATTCCGTTGGTATTTAAAGTTCCTAATTATTTCACCGCGTCTTGTTGCCGCTACATTTTGCTACGGAACCAAATTTTTGTCGGTAAAGTTAATTTAATGTATACCGACGGAACACATTACGTCGGTATATAACAGAAGTTGAACCACATTTATTGACGGTATCTATTCCGTCAGTAATTGTCCGAAGCTAGTTAATTGCGGGAAGCATTCTTGCAATTATTACCGACGATCATGGTTACGTTGTTGGTAAACTTAAAATCAAGTTTACCGACGGACGATATTCCGTCCGTGAATAGCAAACACTGAGCATAACTTACCGACCGAATATGTTCCGTCGGTACATGTCCGAAGCAATTAAATTGTGGGAAGCATTTCCGCAATTTTTGCCGACGGTAAAGGTTGTGTCGTCGCTATATGTCTTCGGAGATTTTGAGCGAAATTCATTCCCTCCAGTATTGTCGACGGTAATATATTTCCGTCGCTATATATAAACAGTACAACGTATGTACCGATGGATTGTTGTTTTCTGTTAGTAAATAGCTATGATTTTTTGTCCGTCGGAAAATTTCCGTCGCTAATTCATGATTTTCTTGTAGTGGTTTATTTAAAATTTTGTGACTAGATCGACCAAATTGGTTGAATATTTTAGTTATTGCAAATTTTCATGAGTTTTAATTATGTATACGTGACTCTGAGAATCCAATTATTAACAAGTTAATTCCAAATTACTACTAATATTGTTTAAGAAATAATCTTTTTAAGAAGTGATTTTTTTTTCTTTATAAACTCTGAATCCACTTTAAGGGGTTCTGAACTTTTGATTGTGGCGATTTGTACGGTGGCAACTGATCGTGTCGTCGTTTTGTTTCAAACTTTCCAGACGTGCATCAGTGGAACTGCAATGATTTTATTTGGAGGAAGAGGATTGAGCTATGATGTGCTGAATGATGCATGGCTCTCCGAAATCTCTCATGATCAAAAGAACTGGATACAACTTTCGTATGAACTGCAAACCATACCTTAATGTCTTTCCCTGCCAAGCGTTGGGCACTCAGCAACACTCATCTTGGGATCTCAGTTGCCCATTTACGGAGGCGAAGATTCATATAGACATACGAAGGATGACTGCTGGGTGTTGGACATTAAATCGATCCCGCCAGCCGATTGCATCAAGCTCGAAAGGACTACAAGTAATTATGTGGAAGAAGCTCAACATTAGATGGTTGCAAACCAAATTCCAAGTCATTCCACAGGTCCTGTGTCGATCATTCAAGGCACTTCTTGTTTGTACTCGGCGGGAGGGTGGATGGCTCGCTTCAGCCTGCTGAATCACAATCACAGGGCTTGCTTATAGTTTAGCTAGGACTCAGATTTTTTGTTACGAGAAATAGTAACGAAAAATTAAGAAATGCATTTCATGCTCATGCATAATATAATCATATATACAAATGATTATTGATGTTTGCACACATTGCAAAGACTCTAAATGTACTCAATCAATATTTTTCAGGTAGAAATAATTTTTGTTAAATCAGTGTGATGTGAATATGACGTGAATAGTGAATATTAAGTCTTGATCTTTTTTTTTGGTGATTATATTATTGATTTAAAAATTTTGATGAAATTTGAGAAAATTATGAAATTTTGAGTATTTTTAGACTAGGAAAAATGTCAGATGGTATGACAATTGATTAATGGTAGTAGAAATAAGTGTCAAATGGTAGTAGAAATTTTTGATAAGTGACATTAGGATTTATTGAGAATTGACATTGATAACTGAGAGACAATTGGATTATAAATTGAAGGATAAATGGATTAGTTATTAAAGAAGACCAAGTGGAACCATAGGGAGGTGATAAGTGTCATTTGCCATGCCACATCTCACCCACGATTTATCTCATGTAAAGACCAATTATTTTGGTCTTTCATTTGTTTCTTCCTTTCATCTCTTCGTTGCTTTCTTTTCCATCTCTTCTCTTCTTCATTTCCATGACACTCACTAACCTTCATCAACGTTGAACCTTGTTCTCACCCTTCACTTGCTACTTCCATTTTATTGTCTTCATCATCTTGCCACAAGAAAACCTAAGCTACCCCACCTCCATGTTGATGATCGTGAGCATAAAGAGTTATCGGAGATTTTGAAGAAGCTTAGAGTAAATCATGTAAATAGCATATTAATTTTCATGGGTAGTTGGAAATGAATCAAATATGATGAATGATTTGAGATTGAATGACCATGATCATGGAGTTACATATATACTCTAACGTAGGTGTAAATAGGGGTGGCAATTCCAGCCCAGTTCAGCCCGTTTTTTGGCCCGGATTAGCTAGGTCACAGGCGGGCCACCTGCCGCCCATGGTCCGCTTCCCCGAAATGACGTCGTTTTAATTTTTTTAAAAAAAATAAATTGGCGGGCCTGGTTGGGCCGGCTCCGATTAGTCCACTGGGTGGCCGGGCCACGACCTGGCTCATCCTCACCCACGCAGGCCACAGGCGAGTTGGTGGGCCACCATAGGAGAGGCCGGGCTGGGCCATGACCCATTAACATGTCTAAGGTGTAAAATAAGGATGTTTATATTCTTTTTTTTTAGTGTATTAATGTGGGCCGCGCCCATTAACTTGTCTAAGGTGTAAAAATAAAGAGGTTTATGTTCTTTTTTTTAGTATATTAATGTTATTCATGAGCTGTCTAACAAAAAGCATGTTATGATGATTAAATATAGGTGTTGTATTCTATTTTGAGATTATGAAAATCATGAGTGTGAGCTATATTGTGGACAAATTAAATTGAGAATTTAAGGCATAATGAAAGCGAAATTAAGGTATAAGAAAGGTGTCAAATGTAGTTCTTGAAATGAGAAGAAGTAAGAATTAAGATGTTAATGAATGATCGATGATATGTTTAGAATTGGTATGATTGATGAACCTTGAGTATGAATTGTCTTATTGATGATGTTGAGATAAAAATGAGGAGAGAATAAAAAGGGGAATGAAGTAGAAATGCATGCTTGATAGGATTTCGAGAATAAATGAGGTTAAGTGAATGATGATGAATCAAATGAGTAGAGCTTTTTGGATTTTAATGCAACTAATATGGTAGTTGAATTAGTATGTAATGAAGTTGTATAAATGAATGTGAATACTGGAAAATTTGGTGTAAAATTGATGGTAGTATATATATGTTGAGGCGTGAAGAAGGAAGGAAGAAAATGCAGGGCATGATTGTGGCCTGGCAAAATTTTTGTTATGTCGTGGCCAATCTCACGAGTTTCTGTCACAATCATAGGAAGGACCACCACAATCGTGAGCAAGCACAAGGAGAAAAATGTTGTCTTTTAAGTGATGTTTGAGACGATTAATGATAGGATACTTCCTTTTGATGTATTTAGGGTCGAATGATGCCTAAAATCAACCTAGATGATGAATTAGTTAATTAAAGCGAGTAAGGGGTATTAGGCATAAATGAATGATTGAATGATGTTGTTAAAAGATTATGAGAAGTGATTTAAGGATACATACCTGGAACAGTCAAATTGAGCACACATTATACATAACTCATATACATATGTGTTGATTGAGTATTAATATGATTGAGAAAATTAGTGATGTGTATAAATGTGTGTATTGCATGATATAGAAGCACAAATCGAATGACCGCATCCAGACATTGCCAAGACATCGAGGCAATAGCTAACTGGAGCGTATTGTGAGTAACTTAGAGGGTCTCACATTGATTAATTGTTGTGTTTAAGTTTCTGTATTGAATCATTATTGATATGAACGTGTTAATAACTGACATTGATTGTCCAAGTTGTTTGATGCATGAAAAATCACTTTGGAAATGTTCATTGTATGTGAATTTGACAGAAATAAGTGTACTCAACATAATTGTTAAATGTCAGACTTAGGTTCGATGATATGTGAAAGTGAGTGTGTATACTGAAACAAAGTGACTGATTGAAATTATATGATGTGATGCATTCATTACATGATATGCATGATAAGATAAAGACAGTTGTGACCGGAGTCACCAGTGAAAAAGAGCTTAAAGCTCACAATGTGATAAGAGCCTCTGGCTCACTATGTATAATGAGCCCAGTATTCCCAACGAATAGGAGTCAGTTACCAATGAGCCTAGTATCTACAATGGATATGGGGCAGTTAAAAAGGCACTCGATCACAACAACGTAAAAATTAAATGTGAGTCACATGTGCATTGCATATATATTTGATATATATGTTTAAATGATTGAAATGAACTGTTTTAAATGTGAAATGTGAAATAAGTAAACAAAGTGATATTTGATGCTACATGATGATTAGTGAAGAGAAACCCATTATGTGGTAGCATGAATTGTTTGTGAATTTGAAATATGAATTTTTGTGCTATGTGATATAAGTAAGCACATCGATGATGGCTTGCTCACAGAGTTCGCAAAGCTCATCAAAATTGAACCGTTGACTTTCAGGTATAAGGGAGGAGACTTAGTTACTAAGACGTTCTAAAAGAAGTTTAGTTTTTGTTTTGGATATCAAGAAATGGCTCAAAAGTCGGTCAGCTAAGATCATGAAGTTTAGTTAGAATCTTTTGTATAGTTTCTCATTCCATGTAGAATATTTTGTAAAAGAGCAATATGCTCTTAGATATTTGTGATATTGTATAATATGTAATGCTACAGTGTAAATATGTTTTATAAATGGAATAAGGAATTGAATCTTTTGAGTATTTGCGTTTTAATTATGATGTCATGATAAGAGATGTGATTGCTCTAGGGCACTACTTCCACCGAGCATGTGCTCGAATATCTGAGGGACGTACGAGCTCTTGTCGGGTGGGAGTGGGGTGATACATTGTTATTTGATGGTCATCTTTTTCTAGTGGAACTTGTGCATCTACCATAAAGAGGAACTCAAAGGTGTTACCAATTTATTGTTAAATACTGGAACAATCTTAACCTATGCTGATTCATTACACTGCTTCCCTATATTTTGTTAGTTGCAATGTACGCCTTCTAAAACCAGTAGTAATCAGAAGTAAGTTCCCATGTAATGTCTATATGTTAGTGAAAATGAGAAGTAAATGAGCCTGGCTCTTAGTGAAAATAAGAAGTAAATGAGCCTAGAGAGCTAGGTTCACTTATACTCTATGAAGGAATAAATGACTGGAATTTGCCATAATGATGCTTGGGTCGGACAAGTGGTATTAAATGATAATCAGGGCATTACATGTTAGAAGTAAAGACTCATTCAAACTTCTAATCTTTTGCTTTGATATACAGTAAATGTAAAATAAGCTAGTAGATTTTCTAGTCGTTAGTCTTCCCGCTTTCTAGCTAAATTGACTTCTTCCCATTAGAGTCATTATGCTTGTACTACCTATTTAAGTGGCAGAGTTGTTTTTATTAATAACACCTTGGATTGATCAGTAGAATCATTCGTTTATATATGAGCAAAGTGTTCAAGTTCTTTATTTTCTCCTATAAACGTGGGATTAGAGCAATGTTTTCTAAAGAACTGAACACTAGTTTTAAGTTCTTTGTGCAAAGCAATGGCATCAAGTTCCAATTTAGTCAAATATGTCTCAGCCATATATACCGATCTTCAAAGGAGACTCGTATGGGTTTTGGAGGATCAAAATGAAGACATTGTTCAAGTCTCAAGATTTGTAGGACTACATGGAGACTGGTGTTGCTAAAACCAATAATGACGATGCTTGTCGAAAAGAAAATCAGAAACGCGATGTAAAGGCCCTTTTTTTCATCCAACAAGTTATGGATGAATCGATGTTCTTTAGGATAGTTGCGGCCTCAACTGCAAAACAAACATGGACAATACTAAAGACTGAGTACAAAGGATCTACAAAGGTAATCACTGTCAAACTACAATCTCTTCGTAAGGATTTTTAAACTTCAAGCATGAAAGGGAATGAGTCGGTGTAAGAATATTTGGCAAAAGTTTATTTTATTGTGAGCCAAATGAGATCTTATAGAGAAGATTAATGACGAAACTATTGTAGCTAAGGTACTTAGAAGCCTAGCACCTAAAATTTGATCATGTTGTGGATGCAATTGAAGAGTCAAAGGATTTATCAACCTTTTCCTTTAATGAACTAATGGGTTCCTTACAAGCTTATGAAGTAAGGATCAATCGGAGTATTTATAAGGAAGAAGAGGAAGCATTTTAGACTAAGGGGGAGGCTGAATCTTCGAATCAACACTTTAAAGGAAGAGATAGAGGAGGATTTTAAGGTCGTGGTCGAAATAATTCTCTACACTATACGTACTGCAACAAAAATGGGCATACTAGGAAATTTCGTTGGTCCAAACCTGAAGAAACCAACTATGCCGAGGAGGAAGAAAAGCAAAAATATTATTTGTTCATGGGAGAGACAAAGGAAGCTAAGATTGTAACTGATATATGGTACATGGAAAAAGAATGTTCTCATCATATCACTGGGGACAAGTCAAAATTTAAAGATCTTGATCAAAAAGTCAAGTCACATCTTAGACTTGGCGATGACAAACAGCTACAGATCAAAGGAAGAGGAACAGATGCAGTTTGTGTAGGTAAAAAAATGAGGTACATAAAAGATGTTAATTGTGCTCCATGCTTGGCTCACAATTTGTTAAGTGTTGCATAGCTAATCAAATTTGGTTATTCGGTTGAGTTTAATGATGCAAAATGTGTGATAAAAAAACAAGATTACAGATGGGATCCTTGTAAGTGCACAAATGTTGTCAAACTCGATGTTCTCTCTTGATTTCTCTGCAGAAGTAGTCATGATGAGCAAGGCTTTGGAAGAGAGTGAATTATGGTATTTGAGATATGGGCATCTAAACACTAAAGTCTTACAATTGCTAGAAGCAAAGGAGATGGTGAACAATTTACCATTTATTGTCCAGTTAAAGCAAGTTTGTGAGGGGTGCATTCTCGGCAAGCAAGCCAAGAAGGCCTTCCAGGTAGGAAAATCAAAGCGTGCCACCAATGTACTGCAGCTAGTACATGCTGATCTTTGTGGTCTAATGAGAGTTGAATCTCTAACTGGGAGCAGGTATTTTCTTTTATTCACTGATGATTAAAGTAGAATAAGCTGGGTTTATTTTCTTCAATTCAAGTTTGAAACTTTCGAGTATTTCAAGAAATTTAATGCTATAGTTGATAAGCAAAGTGGGAAATATCTGAAAGTCCTTAGAACTAATCGTGGAGGTGAGTTCACTTCTAAGGAGTTTGCAGTTTTTTTATGATAAGCCATGAACTTCTTTGGCTCCTTGATATCATTTATAGCAAGCTTAAGTTCATAATCTATTTGCGTTGTTTTTTTCCCCCTTTTAACTCAATTTGTTCCTTTTGCTCTTTCTTATTTTTTCTTCTAACAACTCCCTTGTACAACTCTGTCTTTAATTGTCCTTTTGTAACTTAATGCTAATTGTTGTTTTAAGTTAGCATTATCTTTTGTCAATCTTTTAATAACATAAACAACCTTATATGTGAAGAGATTGTCATGCTAACAAAATAACTTGTAACCTGCAACTTGTAATCTTGTAATCATCACCAAAACATTCATTAACATATATATTATATTTATGTCTCCATATTGAATATTATAACAAAATATTTTTACTAACCAAATATTTTGGCCACCTATAAAACCTACATTCAGGATTCTTTTCACTCTATGAAGTCCTTAAACAAGCGTTGAATCCAAACAAACAATGAATGCTATTTGAAGAATTGTTATTAGTTAGACCTAGAAAATGACAACTCTAATCTCGGCTGGTTCATTTTTTTAGTATGGGCCACGACATAACTAAGCAACAACAATCTCAAATTCTCATAAGAAACATAACTATCAATTAACATGGAAATAACCACAATTCAATAAGAGAAAAATATCAAATTCTCATACGAAATATAATAAAAATGCAAAGAATTAATGCATATGCATCCAATAAATAACAATGAAGCAGTTTTATTAAGAAATGCAAAAAAAAAAAGGTTAGGATATGATAACAAATCATAACAATATATTGTATCTAAAAATTAGTTATTAACTTTACAATCAAATCCATACACCATATTCAAATACATATTGTATTTAGGCAAAAGGTACAGATTACCCCTTAACATTCTAAAAATGTGATTTTCACCTTAACATTCACAAAAAGTCTAAATAAGTCCTTAACATTATTTTTTATTACGATAACATTATTTTTGTTACAACTTTTGTTCCCTACTTAGGTTGCAACAATGAATACTATTATAATAAAGTTATGGTGCAAAATAGTACCAAAGATAACGGTATGAACTTAGATAAACCTTTCATGAAATATTAAGATGCAAATCACACCTTGGCCCTTATATTTAACCACTCCCAATTGACTCCTTACACCAATTCACATACAAATTTTATTTAATTACTCCATTTTGTTCATTTTACTAGTATGATGTGATTCACACATACTTTTATCAAACTTGTAGAAATGAGATTAGTAAAGTTAACACAAACATAATTGTAATAACTACGCAAATAAATTGGTAAGTTTCACTTAGACATCTCATCCAAACCCATCTCCTTCTGTCACAATATACTAGAGAATACTGGCAACATCTACCAATTCCAACTTCATTAGACAAGTAGTTAAACATCATGGTTTATTCATAGGCAAGAACAACAAACACTAACTAAATAGAAAGAGATGTAGTATTACCATGAACAAGCCATGATTAGAGGACCAAGAACCAAAAACAATAGTATAAATTAACAAAAACAAAGGAAGAATGAAGAAATAATTGAAGCCAAAGGAAGAATAATGAAGATCAGTGTTTTGAGTATTATGTATTTGATAATAGTTAGAGAATTCAAGTGTTAGCCAAGAAGGTTCTGGTCCAATGGTTGGACCGAAACCCTTACTGGTTTATCATAGGAGGAAGAAATAGAACTCTAAGGTGGAGAGAGAATGAATGATGAGCTGGAGAGTGAGGCATGCATGCTTAACCGTTAGGGAGAATAAGGGAATGATTGTGTAGGGTGTACAGGGTACTCTAGGTGGGGAATATAAGTTAGTTAAGAATGATGTAGAGGGTATCGGGTTATTTTACATTAGTAAATTTTACGGCCATTGGCTGGGGGAGCTATTGCTCTACGTAATCTTATCAATACAATTGTCTATTTTTTGGAATTCCCTATCCTTACTCTATCAATTGGTGCGGTGAGCGTGGAACCTCATGACCAACACCAGAATGGAGAATATATTGGAAGTGATAGAGAGGAGTTTGGGAGCGATGGAGCAAAGATTAACTGGGCTTGATGGGGAAATAAGTGAGATCAAATCCATGCTAGTTGCTGCGTTGAAAGGAAAAGCAATGGAAGAAGCATTAGGCAGACAATTGTCGATGACAGAGGGAGGCTCAGCAAATACCCCTATACCTGGGAGGACATCGGCACGGGTAGTGACTCTTGACGATGTGCAGATAGCAGCCAAACGAATAGAGCTGCCGAACTTCACTATTGTAGACCCCATGAGCTGGGTTCGACGTGCAGAGCAGTATTTTCAGGTGCAAAAGACTCCAGAAGAAAAGAAGGTCATGCTGGCTTTAGTGTGCATGGAGGGTCATGCTCTCCACTGGATAAGTTGTCTACAAGATCGGAAGCCCCTAATGACCTGGTAACATGTAAAAAAGGAGGTGCTCACTAGGTTCGGGGGTGCACTAGCAACTAACCCTTTTGAAGCTTTAGCAGCTGTTCGTCAAAATGAGGTAGTGGATGATTTTATCCAAGACTTCGTTGCCAAGGCAGTGCAAGTCCGGGGGTGTTTAGAAGAATTCTTTATCGGTCAGTTTTTGAATGGCTAAAGGAGGAGATTAGGGAACGGATTCGCTCTCATGAGGCTGTGGATCTCTATCGGAAAATGAACTTAGCCAGAGAAATTGAACATGAATAGGAGGTTTTGAGCAAGAAGAAGTTTGCGCAGCCGTATTCTCACAGAGAGGGCTTTGGATTAGGTGCTAAAGCCGGGTCAGTAATTGGGGCCAGAGGGCCTCATACCACTTTTCAGGTTACTAAAGGAAGGAAGAATAGTTTTGGAGCTGGTGCCAGTCACTCAAGTGTTGGACCGACCCAATCTTGGAGTAACTTGAAGGGTACAGGCGGACCTGCTCAGTCTGGAGGAAGCAGTACTGGGTCAAGTGCTCATACGGGTTCATCCTCGTCTAGAGGAGTCCGGAAATACAACCAGAAGGAGTTTTAAGATCTTAGGGCAAGAGAGCTTTGCTATCGTTGTCTTCAACCCTATCATCCTCTTCACTGGTGTCAAGGAACATCACTGCAGACGGTGATCTTGGCCGATGGAGAAACGTTAGAGGAAGGGGCAGAGGGTGCGTCGCCCGAAATGGAGCTGCAAGAAGCACCAGAGAAGGACCTTCCAAGAGACTAGCAATATACGAATCTAGAACTTCCTTATTTTGCTCTTGGAGGGTGCGGTGGTAGCCAAACAATGAAGTTACGAGGAATAGTTTGTGGGGTAGAAGTTATTATTATGGTAGACAGTGGGGCGAGCCACTGTTTCGTTACCAAGGGGGCAGCTGAGAAGATGGAACTCAATGTCGAACCGATAATGCAGACTGGGGTGCGATTAGGAGATGGGCGATGAGAAGAGACCTAGGGTGTTTGTCTAAATGTTCCAGTGGAGATTGGGGGTGCTAAGTTTAAGGTTGACTGTTTTGTGTTTCCTTTAGTTGGAGTCAACCTCATTTTAGGAATTTCGTGGCTACAACAGTTGGGAGCTGTTAAGGCAAATTGGAGTAGAATGTCTATATAGTTTCAGTGGGAGGACAATTAAAGTTGATGGAGATCCTTTTCTTGTTAATACCCCAGCATCAACTCGGTTCTTGCAGAATCAAGCCAGCTTAATTGTGGCATGGTGCTTTGGCAGACTTCATTGATAGAGTTGAATTCGGCTGAGGGGGACCGTTCAGAAAAACAGGAGAAAGACCTGCAACAGTTGCTACAGACGTTTGCAAATCTGTTTAAAGAGCCTTCGGGGCTACCTCCAAGTCGCGCCATTGACCATAGTATACCCTTACAGCAAGGGGTTACTGTTGTGAGTGTGAAGCCTTATCGCTATGGCCATACATAAAAGGATGAAATAGAACGACAAGTGTTCGATATGCTGGCAACTGGAATAATTCAACCAAGTTTTGGTCCATTTTCCAGTCCTGTTCTTTAAGTAAGAAAGAAAGACGGAGAGTGGAGATTCTGTGTTGACTATAGGGAGCTGAACAAAGTGACTGTGGCAGATAAGTATCCAAATCCGATGATACATGAGCTATTGAATGAATTACATGGCGCTAGGTTCTATTCTAAGGTCGATTTATGATCCGGATACCACCAAATCAGAGTTCGGGCTGAAGATATTCCTAAGACAGCCTTTAAGACTCACTCCGATCATTACGAATTCAAAGTAATGCCCTTTGGGTTAAAAAACGCCCCAGCCACGTTTCAAGCAACGATGAACGAGCTTTTTCGACCATATTTGAGACAGTACGTACTAGTGTTCTTTGAAGACATCCTTATTTATATTAAGGATTCGAATGAGCATATGAGTCACTTGTTAGTTGTTTTGGGGATATTGGAGGAACAACAATTTGCTGTGAATGAGAAGAAAAGTCAATTTGGGCAGACCAAGATTGAATATTTGGGGCACATCATCTTTTTGGGTGGTGTATCTATGGATCCGGCTAAGGTGGCAAATATACTAAAATGGCTGCAACCCAGATCGATTAAAGGTGTGAGAGCTTTCCTTGGCTTAACAGGATATTATAGGAGGTTTATACAAAATTATGGGTACATAGCACGTCCACTAACCAAGTTATTAAAAAAGGAGTCTTCGCAGAAGTTTTTGTGGACAGCAGAGGCGCAAGCAGCCTTTAATGCACTTCAGCAGGCTTTGACCACTGCACCTACGCTAGCTATGCCAAATTTTCACCAACCTTTTGTGGTGGAATGTGACGCATCCGAGGGAGGGGTAGGAGCAGTTTTGATGCAAGGGGGACGACCAATTGCTTTTTACAGCAAGAGTTTGGCACCACGAAATTTAGCTAAACTAGCTTATGAGAAGGAGTTAATGGTTCTTGTGATGGCCATCCGTCATTGGCGACCGTATTTAGTAAGGGCAAATTTACGTACGCACCGACCATTGCAGCTTGAGGCATTTACTTCAATAGCAAATTACTACTCCGACCCAACAAAATTGGGTGGCGAAACTTCTTGGGTATGAGTTTGACATCGAGTACAAGCCGGGAATATTGAACAAAGCTGCGAACTCGCTGTCAAGACAGCAGGAAGATGTAGAGCTGTCCGCAATTTCTTTACCCTGTTGGACTCAATGGGCAGACCTCGAAAAAGAGATGGCGGCAGCTGATACTTATCAGAAACTCAAAATGACGATTATTAATTGCCCTACCGAATTCAAGAGATACAAGATTGTGAATGGAAGAATATTTTTTAATGGGAAACTATTTTTACTTGCTACTTCTTCATAGATTCCCAAGCTAATTCAAGAGTTTCACTGTACCCCTCAAGGAGGACATTTAGGAGCTTATATAACTTACCGAAGAGTGGCAGCCAATGTTCATTGGGTGGGAATGATGAAACAGATTCAGAAGTTTGTGGCTGCTTGTCAAACATGCCAACGTAACAAATACAACACTCAAGCTCCAGCTGGGTTACTGAAGCTGTTACCCATATCGAATCGAGTATGGGAAGATTTGTCCATGGACTTCATCACTGGTATGCCTCGTTCTCAGTGAATTGATTGTGTTTTGGTAGTTGTAGACCGTTTAAGCAGGTATGGTCATTTCATTGGTCTTCGACATCTGTTTACTGCACGGTCAGTGGCTGAAGTTTTTTCTAAGGAGATTGTGAGGCTTCATGGAGTGCCGCACTCTATTGTTAGTGACAGGAACCCTTTATTTATAAGTAATTTCTGGTTGGAATTTTTCAAAAGATAGGATACCTAGTTGAAAATGAGCACTGCCTACCATCTGGAAATGGATGGTCAAATGGAAGTCTTAAATAGATGTTTGGAAACATATTTACGATGTTTCTCTTCTGAACAGCCTAGAGCTTGGAGTCGTTGGTTGCACTGGGCTAAGTATTGGTACAACACCAACTTTCATAGCACTACTCAAGCAACCCCCTTTGAACTCGTCTATGGTCGAAACCACCCACTCTTGTTCAGTATTTGCCTGAGGAGTTTAAGATTGCTGCAGTGGCAGTTGAACATCAGGACCGAAATGAGATATTGCGGCAGCTACGCTAAAATCTGCTCAAAGCGCAACAGAAGATGACCAAGCAGGCCAATAAACACCGTCGACATGTTGAGTTCAATGTGAGCGATTGGGTCTACTTAAAGATTCGACCTCATAGACAAACCTCACTTACACAACGAGTGTATCACAAACTAACCCCTCGTTATTACGGGGCTTTCCAGGTGCTACAGAAAATAAGCCCTGTGGTGTACAAATTAGCCTTGCTACAGAGATCAAAGGTTCATCCCACTTTTCATATTTCTCAACTGAAGAAGGCGGCAGGAGATCATCAAGTTTCAGGTGAGCTTCCTCCTAATTTGGTTGCTGAACAGCCCAGTTTCATTCCAGAGCAAATTCTTCAAACCAGATCTTTCGACCCTCCTGCCACTCCTTGTCATCAGCTGTTGGTTAAATGGGCTGCCAAAGGACCTGATGAAGCTACCTGGATAAGCTGTTCTGATTTTCGGGGCCAATTTCCTGAATCAGACCTTGTGGACAAAATTTGTTTCCAGAGAGGGAGTATTG
Source organism: Erythroxylum longipes (assembly GCA_027563885.1). Classification (NCBI taxonomy): domain Eukaryota; kingdom Viridiplantae; phylum Streptophyta; class Magnoliopsida; order Malpighiales; family Erythroxylaceae; genus Erythroxylum; species Erythroxylum longipes. Next base: position 1,094 of record JAOQMS010025570.1, on the reverse strand, counting down.
TTAGCCATGAAGGTTTCGGTCCAATGGTTGGACCGAAACCCTTACTGGTTTATCATAGGAGGAAGAAACAGAACGCTGAGGTGGAGAGAGAATGAATGATGAGCTGGAGAGTGAGGCATGCATGATTATGTAGGATGAACGGGGTACTCTAGGTGGGGAATATAAGTTAGTTAAGAATGATGTAGAAAGTATCGGGTTATTTTACATCAGTAAATTGTACGGCCTTTGACTGAGGGAGCTATTGCTCTACGTAGTCTTATCAATACAATTGTCTATTTTCTGGAATTCCCTATCCTTACTCTATCATCAAGTGTCAAGGTAATTTACGAAAAATCATTATTTTTATTTTTAATTAATTAATAAATAATTTCTTTTAAAAAACTAAAATAATAGATATATATACGCCATATTCACATCTAAACTTATCTGAAGAGTAATAAAATTAGTGCTTTTGAGACAAACTATTCTATTTTGAAGCTGGCAAATCAAACACTTGCTTATTAAACTTCAAGAAACTAGCTTAATAACTCATCAAAATACTGAACTTCCAGAACTTGGGCTCTGATCCGCAAGTTAACAGCATTTTCAAGGATTTGACAAAACTTCTCACTGATCCGTATACTAACATGGCATTTTCAAGTACTATGGGCAAAATTCTCACTGGTAACTCACTCCTTCACCGCTTACAACCTCGCCAATCCTATATGCTTTGTACTTGTGTCCATCCTCTGCAAGTATTCTGTCGGAAGCTTCTCTAGACACAACTAGAACCATCCCAATTCCCATGTTGAAAGTCCGTCTCATCTCAGCGTCTTCTATTCTTCCAGCCTGATACAGTGAGGAAAGATAACCATATATGCAGCTAAAATCTTTAGAAAATAAAATTCATTTCATGTCCCCAATTTCCTGAGGAGACAATAGGTATTAGCAACCATAGGGTGTTATACCTCTTTGATCCATCTAAATATAGCTGGAACTTCCCAGGAGTTAGTATAAATAGCAGCTCCAAGCCCTTTAGGAAAAACTCGAGGAATATTATCTGTAAAACCACCTCCAGTAATATGCGCTATACCCTTTACACCTCCCTTGCTTAT
>JAOQMS010025520.1:0-15317 GCA_027563885.1 Erythroxylum longipes | reverse complement strand
GACTTGGCAGGTCCAAATCCTTGGCCTGCCTTATTACCTGCAAAAGAGGAAAACGAGTGGTTAAGAATGCTGGAAAAAAGAGGAGAAGTAGGCAGCAACCAAGTTAAGAGACACTCACCCCACTGAAAGAAGAGGCGGTGGGCAGAGAAACCAACCCCTCCTCTAAAGAGCTGTCCTCCTCTGGGAAAACAGGGGAAGCAGCCTCCTCCCCCTACAAAGGGAGGCCAGTAATCGCCACAACATCCCGCAAAGTCACCGACATTGGACCATGCGGAAAGAGGAAAGAGTTGCAGTCGTGGCTCCAGAAGCGCAGGGCTCCTATGATCAGGTCCCTATCGAAATACTGCTGGTGTAGGGACAACTCGATAAGGTCAGCTATACCAACCTGCTTCCAGCGACTTTCGAAGTGTGGCCGCAAAGTGTCCACCCAGGCTCCGTACTCTGACGCATTAGGAATCCACGTTCTTTGTTTACCAGGAGCGGCGAAGGAATCCCAATGGAGGAGAAGGGTTTCTCCCTTAAGCAACGGAAAGGGCATGCCCGGAGGAGTTGGGGAGGACGGAGAAACAGTTAGACATTGTTGAAGGTCGCCCTAAATAATAAATAGATGTGTTTAGAATGGAGGAATGTTTTGAAGGACAAAGAAACACTAAAAGAGGGGTCTATACCTGTTTGGTGAACAAGGCTATAGAGGTAGAGAGAGCTAGAGGGGTTTCCGAGTCTGCAATACAGAAATGGGGGGTCAGTGTCCAAAGAAAATTTTGGCAGAATTTCCCCTGCAAATGGGAGTTCCCAAAATTATCTGCAAGCAAATACACTCCTAAAACACGTCTCAGTATCCACAACACCCAAACCTCAAATTCTAGAGGCACCCGAAATCCCAGGGGTCACTGAGACCACTCAGGGTCACCAGAAATATGGCAGTCACCCAAAATAGAAATAAGGGAGTTCGAGAAGATTCATACCTGACATTCTGTTAAGCGATTAGCGAGGCTTTCGGCGGTAGAGAGAAGAAGAATGATGTAATTCCTGGAGAAAGGCAGTTTATGAAAGTTAACAGAAGTCACGGAAACGAAGAAGGAGAAAGGGAAGCGCAGGCCTACCGGTGGTTGGCGACGGTGACGGAACTCTCTCAGACGATGGAGCACCAACGATGTTGAAGAGTGGTACACTGAAAGATTGCACAACAGTGGGAAGGTGGCAGAACAACAGGCGCGTGAGTCGAAGGAGAGAAGAAGCTTCGAGAAAAATTCTTGAAAACTGTTTTTTCGGGTGGTTAATAGGGAACAAGAAGCAATCTTTATAAATTGATGGTACGGGAGTTTCTGGAAACTGAAGAGGTTATATTTTAAAAAGGGTGCAGCGAACAAGGCTGCTTCGGGCGGATTATTTGGCACGTTTTTGTCAGAAAGTCCTTTGAAATTTAGATGTCCATGATTTATGCCCGGATGGCCAATATGGGGGTGACTAGAGTTATTATCAGCCACATGCGGATGACCTTTGGGTATTACCCTGTGGGAAATTGAAGTAGACAAAGTGTCCAGTGGATGTAGCCAGATATTTAAGTACTACCATAGGGCTTATTCTTCTAAGCCCAATGTGCAGGGAGAAATTGTTTACACTGAAAAAATGGGTTCGGTCCATTTTTACTGTCTTGGGCCGAAAATCCGAAGCCCAAAGAAAAGCCCATGGTTTGAAGTCTAGAGGAGAGCCACTGGCGTAGGCCCATTGGAGTTCGGTGTCTAGCAGAAGGGGACGTAGTAGAGTTTGAATGGGAGTAGAAGACTGGACGCCCAAATTTAAAGAAGGGATAAGAGGATAAGATGATGGACACCAGCCAAACTTAATCTTCATCGGATAAGATGAGGATTATTTGAACTTTATCTTTATCTAGCAGGGATACGATTTTATCAGGATTGCAAGTTCAATTGGAGTAGGACACTCGACATCTTTGACTATAAATAGGAGCTTTGAAGAATAAAAAAGGATCCAACCCTTGACAAATCAAAAGCCTGGCACTCCAGCAAATCCTTGCACTTTTTAGTTTATTTCTTCTTCAGCAATCCTTTATTTTCCCTAGCCTAGCATTTTTCTTCCCAATTGTCATTAGCTATTTCTTTAACTTTCTTAGTCATTGCGTGTTTGCCAATTTGTTTATAAAAAAAGCAAAGTACTTTTTGTTAGATTTTTGTCCCTTTTTTAGCAATACACAGTCGTTTTGATTTTCAGTCAGTGTACAAAGCGCAACAATCTTTTTTCGTATTTTTCCTAGTTTAGAAACACTTTAATATCTTGGCACGCTCGCAAACCAAACAAAGGGCTACGTGCTGTCCTTTAGTCAAATAAAGGCCAAACAAAACCCTTATATAAGATCACTATATTTGCATTATTTCAACTAGGGATATAAAATATTGTGAATGCGACTCCCGCAATTATAATTCCAAAGGTTGGTTGCTGTACCTTGCAACCAAAGAATCACTGGCTCACACGTACGTAGGATTTCTTGTGCTTGAAAACTTCATGCGGTTTAACGTTTGACCATAATCCAAGATATTTTCCATTTAACAAAAATCATAGGTTTCCGTGTAACAAAATCGTACCCACATCAATGGTCAAAATTAAAAGAATGCCTTTATTTAATAAAAAATTTAAAACTCTGATTTAATACATATTTTTAACGCCTATTTCATCGTGACAGGCTTGTAAGATTTTCTGTCCACCTTGCTCATTGTCAAGCCAACACGAACATCGTATATAACACTATATTTTAAACCTTTTTGCTCCTTAAAACACCACATGCGTACAACTCATACGGCCATCGTGTATAATTTAAGGAATATATACGCCGCAACGGAAACAGAAAGCAAAACTTATAGGTAACTGGAAAAGAAAAAATATTGAGTACATGTTATGACACTACAAACAACGTATGAGATTGGTCGTGCATTCTGTAGATCACATTCAGACTTTATTTTCATGAGCGCTTAATTACTTAAATGCAGGAGCTACCGATGTGATTACTTTTAGCAGGGGTTGATGAACCTCTTCACAAAAGTTAAACCACTGCGTCTTATTGAAACAAGGTTGCTCCCGAACCCACCATAGTCGACTAGTGTGAAATTCCTAGATGTCGTAACAATTCGGCTCTAACACCAACATCCTTAAAATGAGCCTAAATGTGTCTACAATATCAACCACCTTCGCAGCTTGGTCATCGACACTCTCTCCACCTTCAGAAGATGGATTTGCACCAATGTCAACTTCAATGACTTCTTGACCAAAAACACACACATCATTCCGTGTTTAACAGTTCAAATAATATTCTCCACCAATTTGCAACAGAAAACGTAGATACATTATCAATAACTTTGCCTCAGCATTCCATTCTGAATTTTTTTGTAAGGGAATTGAGTCCGAGAGAAGCTCATCACCTAAAATTCATCAGCAATCAATTACCTAGAGCCCTACAGTTCGCAATCGTGACTTCTTCTAAATAAGCCAGTGCTTGTATATCTTTGGATGACCTTCTCACCAGGGAATTGTTCCTATATTAAACAAATCATATGCGTGCGTGTCCAGCAAATTTTACCTTTTTCACAACAGACTAAGACTTGGCATTTTAGCATCCGCCTCAACCCTTTTTTCTTCTCTATGATGGTTCATCATGTTATCTTTTGGCATCAATGTTTTGATCCCACATTGGTGGGTTACTAGTACCAATTTTTATGCCATATTGATAGATTATCAAATGACGAGTAGTTTGAGAGCTATAAAAGAAGGCTCTTCCCTCCTATTGATATTTATCCCAAAATTTGTATCTCTTCTCCTACATTTAAATAAAAGCGAGTCATTTGAGAGGTGCTCGAAGACTAAGCGCATTTGATCGAACTCTGTTATCAAATTTTCGGGTGTGTTCTTTCCTTGTCGCTTTTATTATTCTGCATTTATTGTCTTGTTTCTTTTCAAGTTGTAGTATAGTATTCAATATTATTTGTCGGGTATATTTGTAGTGTTGTGTTCAATTTATTTGGGTATATTTACTATTCGTGTGTGTACACGGATTAGGTTGTGATAAATACACCGTATATGTAATTTTTTTTCTAGGAGACTGAGTTTTAAGTGGGATCGTTTGTGACCCTTCTGCCTTTTCCTGGGACTTTACGTGAAATGGTAATACTGTCTAGGAGGTCATTGTGATATTTCTTGGGTATTACCAAATCGATTCACTTTACTAGTTGTTTACCTTAGAGGGAAAAATTACCCGATTTTTTCAACAAGTGGCATCAGAGCTAAAGGTTTGTCCTTGGTTTGTTTGTAAATTTTGTTATATTGAATACTATATTTTGAGTCTGTAATGGAACTTAATGATCAAGAAATGCCGGGAACATCGCCTTTCTCGTCATCATGGTCGAGGATTCCGTTGTCAAGTTTGAAATTGGCGGTGGAGATATTTGATAGTACTGGCCATTTCGGCATGTGGTAAGAGGAGGTCTTGGACTCCCTTTTCCAGCAAGGTCTTAACACTGCCATTGATGAAAATAAACTAGAAGATGTTGAGGATAAGGATTGGAGTATCATAAATCAGTTGGCATGCGGAACAATTCGATCGTGTCTGTCCAGAAAGCAGAAGTATGCTTTCAAGAATGAGACTTTTGCCCACAAATTATAGAAGGCATGGGAGGACAAAGTGGTCAGAATAAGCTCCTTATGAAGAAAAGGCTGTTCCGATTTAATTACCGACCAGGTACTACTATGAATGAACGCATCACTATGTTTAATCAGTTAGTAGCAGACCTATTGAATTTAGATGTGAAATTTAAAGATGAAGATTTGGCTTTGATGTTGTTATCATCTCTTCCCGATGAATTTGAACACTTGGAGACTACGTTACTTTATGAGAAGGAGAATGTGTCTTTAGATGCTGTATGTTCTGCTTTGTATAGTTATGAATTAAGAAAGAAGGATAAAATGAAAAACAAAATAGATACAGCAGATGAAGCATTGGTAGCAAGAGGTCGTCAGCAAAGTTAGTCAAAGGGGAGAAGAGGAAGATCCAAATCAAAAAGCCGAGTTGCCAAAGATGAGTGTGCTTTCTGTCATAAAAAAAGACACTGGAAGAAAGACTGTCCAAAATTGAAAAAGAAAAGGAAGGCTCTGCAAGATGCAAATGTTGCAAAGTGTAAAAGTAACGTGGAATCAGATATCTCTTTGGTGGTTTCACCTTCAACATCGCATCCAGATGAGTGGATTTTAGATTCAAGATGCTCCTACCATATGTCTCCCATCCGGGAGTGGTTCTTTGATTTTGAAGAACTTGATGACGGGGTTATTTACATGGGTAATGATAATCTATGTAAAATAACCGGGATAGGCTCAATCAAGCTGCGGAATCATGATGGATCCACCAGAATTTTGAGGGATGTACGGTATGTGCCAAAGTTGAAGAAGAATCTCATCTCTTTAGGGACTTTAGAATCAAAAGGCCTGGTAGTAATGATACAAGATGGAATTCTCAAAGCAACTTTAGGAGCACTGGTAATGTTGAAAGGAGTGAGGAAGGACAATCTGTATTATTACCAAGGTAGTATAGTGGTTAGGATGGTAGCAACAACAACTTCAAGTAGCCAGAAGGATGTAGAGGCAACAAAGTTGTGGCATATGCGATTGGGACATGCTGGTGAAAAATCCTTGCAAACCCTTGCCAAGTAAGGATTGTTGAATGGTAGGAAGACTTGCAAATTAAAATTTTGTGAGCATTGTGTTTTGGGAAAACAACGAAGAGAGAAATTTAGCACTGCTATCCATAATACCAAGGAGATTCTGGATTATGTGCACTCTGATGTATAGGGACCTTCCAAGACTCTGTCACTTGGAGGTAGGCATTATTTTGTCACTTTTGTTGATGATTTTTCCAGAAGAGTGTGAGTGTTTACTATGAAGAATAAAGATGATGTGCTTGGGGTTTTCTTTAAGTAGAAAGCTTAGATTGAAAACCAAACGGGAAGGAAGATCAAAGTTCTCCGAACAGACAACGGTGGAGAATACAAGAGTAAGCCTTCTCTGGAAGTATGCCAAGAATGTGGCATAGTTTGATACTTCACAATTAGAAAAACACCAGCGTATAAACAAGACACTGGTGGAAAAAGTTAGTTGCATGTTGTCTAATGCTGGGTTAGGCAGAAAATTTTGGGTTGAGGTTGTGACATATGCTCAACTTCTCATCAATCACTTGCCTTCATTTGCTATAGGTGGCAAGACTCCTTCAGAGGTATGGTCCGGGAAACCTGCAACAGATTATGATTCTTTGAGTATTTTTAGTTCTACCGCATATTATCATGTGAATGAATCAAATTTGGATCCACGAGCAAAGAAGGCTTTATTTATGGGCTTCATTGCTGGAGTTAAGGGATACCGTTTGTGGTGTCTAGAGTTAAAGAAGAAAATTATTAGCAGGGATGTTACCTTTGATGAATCTGCCATGTTGAATAAGGTAACTCCAGAAGGGACTGATGGTACTTCACAGCAGGTGGAGAGCATGCCGAAGCAGGTGGAGTTTGAACAGACAATGGTGATCCCAGCAAAAAGCACTACCGGTGATTCTCCCATGGCAGAAGAAGAGTCAGAAGAGGAAGAGGTTTTGACCTAGGAACCTCTGTAGCAATCAGAGTCAATTGATGCTGAAAGGACGAGACGAGAAATTAAAAAACCTACTAATTTTACTGACATGGTAGCTTATGCACATCCAGTTGTTGATTATGTTTCATCTACCTTTCCAGAAGCAATCCGAAGTTCAGAAAGTGCAGATGGGTAGGTGCAATGGAAGAGGAAATGCAATCTCTTGAAAAGAAAACTACATGGAAGCTGACACAACTACTAAAGGGAAAGAAGGGAATTGGATGCAAATGGGTATTTGCAAAGAAAGAAGGATTTCCTGACAAAGATGATATTCACTACAAGGCAAGGTTAGTGGCTAAAGGCTACGCTCAGAAGTCAGGAATTTATTATAATGAGATATTTTCTCCAGTTGTTAAACATTCTTCCATTAGAATTTTGTTGGCCTTAGTAGCGCAGTTGAATTTGGAGCTAGCTCAACTTGATGTGAAGACCGCATTCTTACACTGTGACTTGAAAGAGGAAATCTATATGTCTCAGCCAGATGGTTACAAGGTTGCTGGTAAAGAAAATTGGGTTTGTAAACTAAACAAATCGTCGTATAGACTGAAACAATCTCCAAGGCAGTGGTACAAACAATTTGACAAGTTTATGAAGGGTCAGAAATACACAAGAAACAAATACGATCATTGTATGTATTTGCGCAGACTTCAAGATGGGTTCTACATCTACCTATTCTTATATGTTGATGATATACTGATTGCGGCAAAGAGACAAAGTGAAATTGACATATTGAAGGCTCAGTTGAGTAAAGAGTTCGAGATGAAGGATTTAGGGGAAGCCAAGAAGATTCTCGACATGGAGATAAACAGGGACAGAGAGAGAGAGAGAGGCAAGTTTTGGTCGTCACAGAAGTAGTATTTGAAAAAGGTATTACAACGTTTTGGTATACATGAAGATTCAAAACCTGTAAGTACCCCACTTGCTCCTCATTTGAAACTAAATAGCCAGTTATCTCCAAAGTCAGATATAGAGCAAGAATACATGACAAAAGTCCCATATGCTAATGTAATTGGAAGCTTGATGTATACAATGGTGTGTAAAAGACCAAATATTTCATAGGTTGTTAGTGTTGTAAGTAGGTACATGCATGATCCAGGTAAAGTTCATTGGCAAGCTATGAAATGGATTCTACGGTATATCCAAGATACCGTAGATGTTGGTTTAGCATTTCAGCGGGATGAATTACTTGGTCAACGCGTAGTTGGATATTGCGATTCTGACTATATAGGTGACTTAGATAAGTGACGATCTACAACTGGCTATTTGTTCAATTTAGCGAAGGCGCCAGTTAGTTGGAAGTCTACTTTGCAGCCAACGGTCGTTTTGTCTACAATAAAGGCAGAGTATATGGTTATTACAGAAGCTGTGAAAGAGGCAATTTGGATTCATGGGTTGCTTAAAGACTTGGGAATTAGTCAGAGACAACTTGAGGTATATTTTGACAGTCAGAATGCTATTTATTTAGCAAAAAATCAAGTCTTTCATGCAAGGACGAAGCACATTGATGTTCGCTATCACTTTGTGCGGGAAATTCTAGAAGAAGAAGAGATACTTCTCTAGAAGATTCGGACTACAGAGAATCCTGCAGATATGATGACCAAGGTGGTTACAAAAGCCAAGTTTAAACATTGTTTAGACTTTATCACTATCCTGCACATTTAAGTCGGCACATGACGGCACAAATTTGGAAGCACTGCAAGGACCATTTTATTTTTTGTTTGATTGAGAAGATTTGTATTTGGTGGGACCAAAAATTGTGCCAAGGTGGAGATTTGTTATCTTTTAGCATCAATGTTTTGATCCCACATTGGTGGGTTACTAATACCAATTTTTATCCCATATTGATAGATTATCAAATGGTGAGTAGTTTGAGACTTATAAAAGAAGGGCTCTCCCCTCCCATTGATATTTATCCCAAAATTTGTATCTTTTCTCCCATATTTAAATAAAAGCGGGCCATTTGAGAGGTGCTCGGAGACTAGGAACATTTAGTCGAACTCCGTTATCAAATTTTCGGGTGTGTTCTTTCCTTATCGCTTTTATTATTCCGCATTTATTGTCTTGTTTCTTTTCAAGTTGTAGTATAGTATTCAATATTATTTATCGGGCATATTTGTAGTGTTGTGTTCAATTTATTTAGGTGTATTTACTATTCATGTGTGTACACGGGTTAGGTTGTGATAAATACACTATGCATGTAATTTTTGGCTAGGAGGCCGGGTTTTAAGTGGGACCGTTTGTGACCCCTCTGCCCTTTCTTGGGACTTTACATGGAATGGTAATACTGTCTAGGAGGTCATTGTGATCTTTCCTGAGTATTACCAAATCGGTTCACTTCACTAGTTGTTTACCTTAGAGGGAAAAATTACCTGATTTTCCCAACACATCAAGTATAGGCAAATGAATTGGGGATTTAAAGTATCAAGCATCACTAGATGAAAATTTCCTGTACTTATGCATTAACACACTAGAAAACCTCGAAGCAACAAAAATGCTGACACATACGAGGACGAACAAAACAAGAATCATATCATCCAAGAGCACCACTTCAGTTCACGAGCAATTCTAAAGTACCTACAGAGATCCTTTTAACTAGTAAAAGTATTAAAAACACAAAAATTTATAAGTTAAAAATGCAACTTGCAATTTGAATGTTTCACCGTTATAATTAATAGAATTGGCTTATAAGATCGTATCAAATATAATATTTTAATAACATTCTAAAGTAGTAAACCTTAAAGTTAATTACGAAGAATTAGATAAGAGCCATAGTAAGGATCACTTAACCTCAAGGAATAAAAGTTGAGATCTTATGACTTACAATCCTTTTTTTATGGTTATTTATACACACATGACAAGAGTCATATACTACAGTATTAACTCGTATTCATTTAGAGCGTATATCTTTTATGAATGTCATATCGTACAAATATTGGTTTAAACATACTTAATATTCAATCCAAGTTTACTTGTCTAATCTTAAAATAATATTTGTAAACTCTCCTCTAGCAACTTAAGACATATATAGTAATTGTACGATTACTCCAAACCAATTTTCTTTTGACTTATCATCTAAGTCGATATTCGCAATTTAAGTTTCTTACTTTAGCTCTTAATTACCATATTGAAAGTTTCAAACCTGCTTCATCTCTAGTCATTATAAATACTAGAGGCAATTGTCTGTATGAGAGGGCCAAACTTTTATCTCTCTGACATGCTCTTTGATTGAAAAGAAAAATATGTCATGTAAAGTAAAATATTCAAAATCAAGTACTAAGTATTGCTTATTACATAACAGACAATGTCAACATAAGTATTGCTTATTACATAACAGACAATGTCAACATATATTTGTATTTATACATTACAATATGTGGAAATACATAGAGAAGGTTAATAAAATACATTTCAATATATATACAAAATTCACTCGAGGATGAATTCATTAATTGAGACTTTATATATTTCTAATAGATATATGACAATGAGCTCTCATTTTATGCTAGTTGTTGAGTAATTAGATAAGTAACCAATTATGTGTGAGTGGAAGATGATAATGAAAAGACAAACCTGCTGAGTTTGAGATATGACTTTTGATTATTAGTTGTTAAAGAATAGTTAATAAACTTGATATTATCTATTTATATAGGAGATAACGATCAATTAAATGATTGATGATTATCATTTGAACAAAGCATAATTAAAAGGGTTTTTCATTCGAAAAAGAGTTTCTTACTAATGCTCTTTAACCATAGAATTCAATCAAATTCAAATAAGTAATTTGATTAATGATGTATATGATAATGAAAGATCCCGTCCATCTATATATCAGAGCAAGATTACATATGTATCTTAATGATGAAAATTACTAAATTAAATTAGTAATTGTATTTGTGGTGGATTGATTGTTATCCCATGACTTGTTTGAATTGTAAGTGATAATTGTCAAGATCATAAGAATATCCAATTTAATACAAAAGATACATTGATAATCTTATCTTTATCATATGTATCAACTTCTCTATAATTTTCTTACATCTAAGTATTGTTTTTTATTTTCATTTATCAAACTAATTAGTTTTCGTGTATTAAATGGACAATCAAATTCAAAAAGTTATAGAATGGATGTTATTAAATCAATAATTCACAAAGATATATGTATCAGAATTCTTTGAAGAATAAAAACTCATTAATCCACCAAAGTATTCTACATGATGTTAAATTATATACGTATGCTATATAGTAGAATTTTATAGATAGAAAAACTCCTAGTTTGAACAAGGCAAAAACAAACACTAGAATCTTGTTGTGTTGACTTTCAATCTATATTAAGTTATACAACAAATTGAAACTCATATGAAAAAACAAAATTCATAAGATTTGGAAATAGATAAAACCAAGAACCGATTCTTATTAGCCAAATAAAAAATCTAGCATAATCATGAAATTGAAAGAATAGGTGAACCCAAATTGAAGAGAAAATTAGAAAAACAAAAAATACCCTACGACACATTGGCCTAGGCATGAAGGAGTGAATGACATAGAAAACATTGCAGTGTCATCTTCTCCAACAACTTGTACATCTCTGATGGTATCCCAGATGATGATAGTCAAGTGAGGAATGACACTATAGATGCATTAGAATTGACATAGCATGTTGTAACACTACTTAAAATAACTAGAACTATAACTATAGCAGTGGTGACTCTAGGTCGATCCCACAAAGAGTGTGTATAAAGCTTTTAAAATGAAAATAATCGGTGTTTGGATTATGGGGGGTTTGGTTCAGTTTTCAAGTAAGAAATTAAAATGAAACTAAACTAATGAAAAAAAATTAAAGAAAACTTTCTAAAAAATGATGAAAGTGATGAATTCGTTAAGGACCCGGTCATCGACTTAATCTTAACCTACAAATAATTACACATATGTCATTGAATTGTTGTTCTCATATCTCTCCTAGCAAATATTAATCGTAGGTTAACAATAAGCTCTGTTAACCCCGATTTTTCCTTAGGTCTTGTTTAATTAAGAAGAGCTCGTTAATTAAACCTAGCTATCGAATAACCTAGAACAAGCTCTCTAGATTTAATTAGGCATTCGTATTACGAGTTAAGAAAATAGATTATCAAGGCAACAATGACACAAGCTTAGTTCATTTAACCTAGATTATGTTATCCCTAATGATTCGAAATCATTAGTAGCTACAAACGAATCTCAACATAACAATTATGGATTTTATTGAAAATTTTAGCAATGGGTTCTTACATAAAAACAATCAAATAGAGCATTCAATCATTCTTACACAACACCCAAACATTAAATATAGGATAACATAATCAATCCCTAAGAGAAAGAACAACTAACAATGAGATAAATTCTTAACTGCATTCTTTGGCATCGATTTCACCTTCGAATTAGTGTCAGGAAGCCTATCCTCCATAGGTCTCCAAGGTATGCAAGTTCTGCCCCTCTTCATTCTCTCGAAACCCCTAAGTCATTTGCTCTAATTTTTTATCAAGTTTCTGCTGTCAAAACAATGTTTTTATACCAAAATGTAGGGTTTTTAGTTAGATGTCAATATGTCATAGGCTTGATTTGGTGTGTCACACCCATGACACATTTGTCATGGGCATGAGAGTGTTGTCACGCCGATGACAAATGTGTTTTTTCATGGGCGTGAGAGCATTTGTCATGGCCGTGAGATGTTTCTCAAGCTATGGCTTATGCTATTCTTCATTCCTTTTGTCACTTTCTTATCTCCTCTAAATCTAATCCTTCTTCTTCTTTCTCTATAAAGACAAGTGAGTGTGAATCTCAAGAAGACATCTCAAATATTGTGTTTTCGACTCACTTTAGCTCTTTCGCTTCCGAATTGTACTTAAAATCAAATATGAACTAAAATGAGTGTCATAAGCATTTTAAAGCATTAATCATTAAGTTTCATGAATTAAATTTATTAACGATTAAACACATATAAATTTCCTCCACACTTAGCTTTTGACCATCCTCGAGAAAAACATCAAAATCAAAGTCATAGACCTAAAACATTTACTCATTTCTCATATTTCCTAAGAATATATAGTCAAAAGCAAAGATGAATAATTTTCAAAAAACATAGCAAGAACTTAACATTTAATGCTTTTACTCATAATTAATCAACATTCATCACCTTTAGAAACTGAGCAATCTAGAGGTAGACTTGACAAAATGAGTTGAAATAAGATAGATTCACGGGTACACTCAAATACCATTTATGATCGTGACTTTCCACAACTATGCATTTCATTTCTCCACCACTAGGATTCACTTACATAATCATGAATTAAAGGACTTTTCAAGGTTGTAATATGGGTACCCAGATGTATTTGGATTGTGTAGTGTAAAAGCCATCGAAGCTAGTGAAACAAGAAAAAACACTCAATATACCATCAAGTGCAAAAACTAACATTCACTCACAATTATTGTTAGCTTATTTCGTGGCGACTAAGCTCCAAAATTGTGAAATTTTGGAAAATAATAGTAAAAATAAAAATAAATAAAATAAACATGATGTTATACCCCTTTTCCGGAGCTCAACATCGGACATGGGATCATAAAGCTTGAGTGTGGAGGAAGGCTTAAAATTTGAAGATTTGAAAGAAAAATCCTTCGGAAGCAAAGGCGGGCTTCGCCGCGGCGAATTTATGCGAGTAAACCTGCTTCGCCGCAGTGAACATATGCGAGTAAACCTCACTGACCCTTCGAGTGAATTAGGCCACGGCGAAAAGTATAACTTCGCTGCGGCAAAGTCGCCACGAGAAAATCAGAATTTCCTTCAGGTGAATCACGCCGCGGTGACTCTTGACTTCGCTGCGGCGAAAACCCCTGTGACAGAACCCATAACCTAAACTACTTATCTTAATAAAATGCAAATTTAAAATCCTTCGGCCACATTCATCAATTCAACCCAAAAACAAAATGGATAAGAACATAACCACAAACAGTTTCTCAAAATCTTAATCACATTTGCATAATCGAATACTTTGCAAAAGCATGAAAAATCATAGAAAAAACCAAACATATATTTCATTAATATCAAAAGTAAGAGTTTTACAAGGCTTTAATGGTATTTCAAGCCACAATACATCATTTGCTTCATAATCCAAAAATACAAAAGATACTTGAAATGCAACTAAACCCTTAAATTCCCAAAACCTAACTCAAAATTTAAAAGTATGCAAATTCGAAGTGATGCTGTAACCCTTGACTACTCGATCTCTTACTCCTCACCTGAAGATGGGGCGGAATTGGGAGGGAGTGAGCTTAAAGCTCGAGAGTGACAATTTTGTAACCAGTAACAAGCAAAACCATTGAAATAATTTACATTGAATCAAAAACACATATTTCTCAAATTTCGTTCATGCAATCCAATTAAAAAATAACACGATCTATGCATTCATCAACTTGTTCACAAATCATAAACACGTAGGCACATCCAAAATGGTTTGGGTGGATCCAAAACAGAATATAATACACATTTCTCATAAGGGTCCTATGTAGCCGTAAACAGAACGTACTATCGCAATCCCACTTAATGGTCTTGCGTAGCTGTGAACTTATGGGAGTCCATGAAAGAGCGCCATGCCACTAGCAAGCAGGCGGGAGAAGCCTTTTTTCAAAGTGAACTTGACTTAACTTAGGGGACTACCACAAACCCATATAATCATGCATTTCACAATTCGTAAATATATTGCCTCAACGGCATTTTTCTGAAACTTGATTTCATAACCATAATATCGTTTCAAAAATCAATATCCTTTCAAAAATCATTTTCATTATTCATTTTATAAACCAATAACACAATTCATACACAAATATGTGGCACATTATCAAAGCATTCAAGAAGCCTTAACGACACATTTATAACATAATTGAAAACATTTTAAACTTTCTTGGTTTGGAAGAAACATTAGGGGCTTATTACTTAATTATAAAAGTGTAACCCACCTTGAAATCCTTGTTTATAAAAGTGGCTTAAGGATGTCCTTCCTCTTGCTCCTCTTGCCTCTCTTGATTTCCTTAAACAATAACCAAAATTCCATTCAACTTGGTTTAGAAACCGGAAAGTCATACCTCAACAATTTAAACTATTTCTCATACTGAAACAAAATTCTGTGTTCAATTTCCATCCCAAAATTGAAATGCTTAGAGACTGAATTTAGACTCAATTCCTTCATACAATTTATATTCCTATCTCTCTAGTTTACAAAAAATCAAAAATCAGTCCATTTAGATAACTACACCAAAATTTATTCCCAAAATACCAAATCATGTTTTGTATTGGAAAGTTGAGTTCGCCGCGGCTAAACCTAGAAGTTCGTTGCGGCGAAATTGTCTAGAAACCTACTCTGAAAACCTGTTTTGCAACATTTTTCATCTTTTTACTTCCCACCTTTTGCATATAACCCATATTAACACTAACCCATCTCCTCTACTTCATTTCCAACTTCATTCCAACCCAATATCATTCACAACAAATTCATAATCTACTTTTGATTAACCAAACACTAAAACATTTACATAAACCATTCATCAACAACTTCCTACACATATTCACTTTATTTTCACTTCTAACCATCCCTAAATATGCTTCATCTAACAAT
>JAOQMS010025450.1:0-15321 GCA_027563885.1 Erythroxylum longipes | reverse complement strand
TACATGCCAAAAATGCCCTCAATTCATTCCTATGCATTTATTCTATAAACTGTTATGCTTAATTTAACGAAAAAAAAATTCAGGGGGCCAACAGATTAGGTTAGCGTTAAAGATAAGTAAAAATTCCCCTTTCTCTTAATTGATATTTCCTTTAGGTTGATTCTTGAGTGTGTGTTGTAACTGCTACTTTGTTAATATTTTCGTAATTGATTTTTGGAATTGAGTTGCGTGATTGAATTAAATTTTTGCCTTAATTTTTTACATTTTGAATTACTGCGCATTGTTTTGGCCTTAAATTTTAGGATTAAATTATCCCTCCTTGTGGGATTGACACCTTAGGTACTATATGAACGACCCGTATGCTTACGAATTATTGAGGTTATTAATTAGAACTTACACACATTGAAAAACCACAATCAAGTTTTTGGTGCCATTGCTGGGGAGGTGATTAGTTTAGTTATATAGTTTAAGGCGATTAGTTTAGTTTTTATTTTTTATTTTTCGTTCTTTATTCGTATTTCTAAAATCGTGCTCTTGTATAAACACAAGAGTCACTAGAAGTTCGAGTCGCGTAGCTAAAACCTTAGATTTAGACACCACTTGACTAGAACGAACCATTAGGAAAACTCAGCATGACGAAGAAGAAGAAATCGTGGAATCAACAATTGTCGAGGAATTTCAGCAAGATTTGGACCACGAATTGAACCAAGGATGTCAGCAATGGACCTTTATGGACTTCATGAGGCCAAGGTTCAATGCGGCTAATCAAAGAGTAGCTAAGCCACCTGTACAAGCAGCATCGTTTGAAATCAAACTAGCCATCCTAAACATGCTTCAATAGACCATGCAGTTTTATGGACTAATGAACAAAGATCCTAACGCAAATATAGTGAACTTCCCTGAAATCTGTGATACCTTTAGGTACCATCATATGTCGCAAGATGTGGTTAGAATTATGCTCTTTCCCTTTACCCTTAGAGATAGAGCAAAGGCTTGGTATCATTCCCTCAACCCAGCCAATGTCACAACTTGGGATCAACTAGTTTGTGCCTTCTTAGACAAATATTTTCCCCTGACTAAAACCAATAAGATCATCAAGGAACTTACCAATTTCTAGTAAAGTGATGGGGAATTGATCTACTAAGTGTGGGAAAGATACAACAATTTGCAACGAAAATGCCCACACTATAACTTACTAAAGGAATTCTTGTTGCAAACATTCTATAATGGAGTAACCCCACATATGAGAGGCATGATTGACGTAGCTTTAGGAGGATCACTAATGAGAAAGAAGGTCGATGAAGTGGAAGAGCTAATAAAAGAGATGGCGAGTAATAGCTACCTATGGACGAATGAGCGGAGTGGACAAACTACTATATTTCGTGAACAAAAAGGAACTGCAGCTATTGATCAAATGACGAAAATGCAAGCTAACATTGATAACTTGACTCAACAGCTCAACAACTTGAAGGCTTTGTCTTAACTTCTGGTGAAGGCCATTCAACTTAAGTGTGAACTTAATGGACAAATGGACCATGGTACAGTGGACTGTTTCTTGATGAAGGAAAGCGATCCAGAGCAAGTGAACTATATAGGAGCTCAATATGGATGAGAAGGGGGCAATAATCTCTACTTTAACACTTACAGCCCTGGGTGGAAGAATCACCCTAACTTCTCTTGGAGGAATAATACTGGAGGACAGTTCAGACCTCAAGGAAATCAAGTTCCAATAAGATAAACCAAGCCCAATGGAATCCAAGTTGGATAAGATTTTAGATAATGGAGGCATAGAGATGCACACAGGAGGCTTGAAAGCAAATTCGAGCAAGTCACGAAGAACCACGCCTCTTTAATACACAATCTGAAGGTCTAAGTAGGTCAACTAACGGAGGCAATATTTACTTGAAATGTAAGAACCCTTCCAAGCAATACCGAGTATAACCTAAAGGAATGAATTATGGCCATCACTCAGACCCAGGAAAAGAAACTTGAACATATAAAGGAAGACAGAGATAAAGGAAAAGGATAAGTAATTATGGAATTCCTTCTAAGTGAACTCGTAATTGAGTCAATCAAGGAACCTCGACCTAAAATTCCACAGCCTATTCTAGCCCAGCGGTAGTCAATTTCAAGTAGGGCAATAAGGAATTTGAAGGAGGTTGAATCAAACAAGGTTAATGACATAATGGAACATCTACAAATGAGGCGCACACTAAAGGAATTAGTCAAGAAGAAGGTTAAGGAGCGTATAGCGGAAGAAAACCCTAACATATCATAGAAGAAAGAGGAACTAGGTGATTTTTACATTGCTTGTAGTATCAATGGAGTCAACATAGACAGGGCAATCACGGATTTGGGAGCGAGTATCAATATGATGCCTTATACCTTTAGTCAAAAGTTGGGGTTAGGAAAGTTAGAACCTACACAGATGTTAGTAAAGATGGCCAACAAAATAGTTCATCAACCGAAGGGGATTATTAAGGATGCACAAGCACAAATTGAAAAAATTTACCTTTACCACAGACTTCTATATATTAGATATTGGAGAAGATATGGAAACCCTTATGGTCCTTGTACGACTAATCATAGCCATTGCTTATTTAATAATTGACGTTGATGGGGGTAAACTAACTCTGAGGGTAGGAAAGCAGCAAATAACCTTCAAAGTGTCAAAGAAAAATAACAGTTCTTCTTTACCTCTAACTAATATCAAGGAAACCGAATCTTGAAGACAATGGGAAGATATTGAGGATCCTGAGAATGCATTTAGAAAGAAACAATTGCGTAGAAGAAGGCAAAGGAAGGAGAATCCTAAGGAAGGTGGAATCTAGAGCATGGTAGCTCATGTGCAAATTGTGAAATCAATGACTACACTACCATTGCATCATTGATTTGAACCACCATGAGAAAAGAATAGTGTCAAGCTACCGATGTTAAAAGAAGCGTTGCATGGGAGCCAACCTGTAGAATGTTATTTCACTTGAGTTTTTTCTTCTAGATAGTTTAAATTTTGTAGTTAGGTTATTTCGTTTCCAAATAAAATCGGGAAGGCATAGGACTTCGACATGAATTTGATGATTGATGAAGTAGGAAAAAGGATGTGAAAGGGACATAAAGAGTTAAGAAGTGATTTCAAAAAATGGAGAAGGACAAAAGGAAAAAAATAAATTTATTGGTGGAAAAAGTGAAGGACACGATCGTGGCCTATGGTAAGGAAAAAAAAATTATTGGTGGAAAAAGTGTAGGACATGATCGTGGCCTATGGTAGGGTAAAAAAAATAAATTTATTGGTGGAAAAATTGCAGGACACGATCAAAAGGGACACTCGACTGTCATTGTCAAATTTTACCATTTTACCCTTCAATCACCTATATATTCATTTCTAACTTCACTTTTTCACTAACTTTCGTTTTTACTTTATCTCTCTAAGCTTTAAACCTTCAAACACTCTCACTTCTCTCTACCCAGATTTCAAACTTTTAGTTTTTTTCAACTTCTATCGACTCGCAAGCCAGTATGCCATGTACTAAGTAAACAGTAAAGCACGATCAATCAATAGGACGAAATCAAGTCTTGGGATGAGGAAAAAGGAACAAGACAGTTGATTACAGAGCACCTTTCTTAATCTTTTCAGATAAGGAAAGTATCCTTTTTCATTCTCATTGCAATAAACAAATTATGGTTCCAAAGTATTTTCATTTTGAAACTTTAGATATATTAGAATTGCAAGACAAGGTTGAAAGTTTAGCAGAGAAAATTCAATAGGGTTAGTTCATTCAATTTCAATTCCTACTTTACGAAGAACTTACCTTATAATTTTTTACATCCCTTCAGTACGAATCCAACAAGCCTAGGGAATTATGGTTTAGGTTGCAGGGACAACCTTATGGGCTTGATTATGAAACTTTGTATGTTTCCCCGAGTCATCTGTAGTGGATCAATATGATGATTTCTGTGTTAACCCCTACTAGACTAAACTAACTAAGTTAGAGTGTTTCCAAGCTAAACATACACAATAACATCATTAGGATCCACAAACACTTGTTGATGTGCAAATTCATATGTCAAACCTTTTTTGACAAAACAGAAACCAACAAGTGTCTACAAAAGAACTTTTCATATTATGGCGCATGGATCATAGCATCCCATTTTGCACAACCACCCACATCTTTAACACAATTATTGTTGCTCAAAAGAAGAGGAGAAATAACTTAGGAATGGTTTACTTAGTTTTGGCCATAACTACTTACTATGGAGTTAAGTGCAACGAACTCATAGTCCACCATCCTAAATTTATGAACCATCATCATCTATGGCGAGCTGAAATCCTGAAATCTCATAATATGTAACTTTGGGATATTAATGCTAAGACACATATCAAGGGCAAGACTAGTCAAGTGAGTTTAAATGCTCAATAACAACAAGAAGAGGATTCGACCAGCGAGGAATTTGAGGAAGAAGAGGAAATAGAATAACTGGGATGGAAAAAATTACTAGATACAATCTCCATAAACACCAAGGTGATTACATATGCACTTGCAGAGAACTCTAGAAGGATGAAGGAGATGGCTCGAATTCAACGACGTTAGAGACGGGACATACGTTGAATCCATCGTTATTTTGACGCTCAAGGAGTTCAACTGCCACCTCCAACACAAACCCTGCCTCCATCACCGTGAAGCTTTATTCTAAACCCCTTTCTTTTCAAATTTAGTCTTTATTTTGTATGTTTCTTCTTTCCTTATGTGGTTGTTTTTCCCTTTCTCACATTAAGGACAATGTGTTGTTCAAGTGTGGGGAGGGTTATGTATTTTGCTTTGAATGTGATTTTGCATATTGTATGATAGTTGTTAGGTTATATTTTGTGAATTGGGTGAATGTTTCAATGGCTTAGATGGATTAGAATTGATTTAATTTTGAACGTAGTCTATTAGGTTGTGAAGAATCATTAGCTCGCAAAATTAGTGTCTTTGGCTAAATATGCAGCTTAATTAGGATTTACTGTTAGTTTGTCACCCTCTAACTTGTCACATTCATTCATAATTTGAGGCCTTTTAACTTAAGTAACTTTGCTAGTATTTTTTATAGAAACGAGTAGCTAAAGCAACAAGGTAAAAAAACATGTTTATTAATTTTAAAATAAAACTGTTGGCCTTTGGGTTATGAATAGAGCTAGTAGCTAGTTGAGAATATGATGTAGCTAAGTAACCAGATCGATACGCATCACAAATGTGTGCCTTCGTATAAAAAGGCTATAATGACGTTCCAACTAAGCAGCTTAATAAAAAACATGACTTAGATAAGTAACTGGATTGACATTCATTACTAATGTTTGCTTCCACGTAAAAAAGACTAAGTCTATGTTCACAAAAAGTAAATAAAAAATGTATTTTCGAATAAAAACCTACCGAACTTGTAATAGCTTGACTTTTCATGAAAACGTACTTAGGAGTAATTACAGAGTCTGAATGACCAAAGAATTATTAATGTATGTGTGCAATAAAAAAGGGTAAACAATTTAACACTTGAGTATGGATTAATATGTATATTTAATTCAAAGCTCCAAGACGTAGATTTTGCATGTTAGTGATTTGAAATGACTCGAATGATTGTGTTTAAAATTAAATTTATTCTATGAAGTTGAAGCCATTGTCTCATTAATGCATTGTTTGTTGTGTGAACTTTTGTGTGTTTGTTGTTTTGTTTGGTTGATGACAAGCAAACATTTAAGTGTGGGGATGTTAATAAGTGTAAATTGCATCATGTTTTAGGGCTTAGTTTGATTTGCATTTAATTTTTAACTTACTCATTTAGTATATGTTTAGGTTATAATTGTGTTAGTTTGTTAATTAATTGTGTTTAACTGTTTTTAAGGTTTAGTACAAGTCTTTAAGCTTAATTAGTATCCTTTTGAGGTACCTTGATGTATTTGTTAGTGTTTTAGAGTCAACATTAAAGAACGGAGAACTTTCAAAGACACTTAGGCCGAAACAATGACCTACGATTGTGGCATAACAGGCCATGATCGTGATATACGCACTGGAGTTAGCCCACGATTGTGACCTATATGATGCCATGATCGTGACAGAAGCCCGGGACATGGCCTACGATCTTGGATTGCTTGCTACCATCGTGATAGAAGGCTCAGATGTGGCCCAAGATAGTGGCTTGCATCAGGCAGATGGATAAACACTCAAAAATGTCAATTTTCGAAGGAGTTTTTAGACCATTCAGACCCCAGAAAAACCCTAAGGCTGCCGAAAACACAAAAGGTGCATAAGGAATAAGACAAAGAAGATGAGGAGCTTTTTGCATCAACCACTTTGAAGAAAAACCCTAGAGAAAGTTCATCGAAAGATTGAGAAAAAGAAGAAGGAAGAGAGAAGTGGAGAAGAAGCTGACATTGACGTACTTCCTTGATTTGGAGTTTCCTAGCATTATTGCCTCCTGCTCTATCCAAGATTGTATTTCCTGTTATTTTCTATTTTTTATTATTATATAGAATTAAGAATAACAGTTTGATGATAGGATTTGTGAATGTTAAGATGTTCTATATTCACCTTCGGTTTTTATCTTTGATTTAATAAAATCTGATTGTTTTATGTTTATTGGATTTATTGTGATTGATTTCTATGATTGCATAATTTGGTAATAGAATGAGAGGGTGAATCGAATGAAAAATAATTAAATTGAGCTAACAAGAGTTGGGTGATTTAATAACAACGAGAAATTAATCAGGTAATTTTGTGAAGAGAGATCTCGTATAAGTTCCTGATAG
Source organism: Erythroxylum longipes (assembly GCA_027563885.1). NCBI lineage: Eukaryota > Viridiplantae > Streptophyta > Magnoliopsida > Malpighiales > Erythroxylaceae > Erythroxylum > Erythroxylum longipes. The sequence continues at coordinate 8,543 of JAOQMS010025450.1, read as the reverse complement.
TTTATTGGACAACTTCAGATGTAATTAAGGTTTTGGATAGATTGTTAATTAAGAAATTGCAAATTTCCATAATCTGATTAGGGTTTATAATTTAGGGTTAATGCTTATAACTCGAGAGAGAGTAATCAACCATAGGATCGTCTAAGACCAATAATCCGATAATTCATAATCGATTAGGTTAATGTTAAAGATAAGTAAAAATTCCCCTTTCTCTTAATTGATAGTTCCTTTAAGTTGATTCTTGAGTGTGTGTTGCAACTGCTACTTTGTTAATATTTTCTTAATTGATTCTTAAAATTGATTTGCATGATTGAATTAAATTCTTGATTTAGTTTTGTTACATTTTAAATTACTGCATTTTAATTTGGCCTTAGATTTTAGGATTAAATTATCCCTCCTCGTGGGATCAACACCTTAAGTACTACGCGAATGACCTGTATGCTTGCAAATTATCGAGGTTATTAATTAGAACTTACACACATTAGAAAACCACGATCAATTACATAGCCAGGAGGCAGACAATGAATTAAAAAAGATGCCACATAGTTTGAGGAAGAGGCAGTGACATCATTTTATTGACAAAAGACAAGCATGTAACCTAAGGATAAATGATAGGTTAAAGTGATGAAAGCTAATAATTCTACTGGTTCTTGAATAACGGTTAGCTAATTAATTAAAAAGGATTGTAATGGTTAAAAATGATATTAACAAAATAACATAATTTCTTCCTAATTCTTCTTTTTTCTTTCTCTTTATTTTTAAAATTCTGAATTCCCTAAGATTAGGGTTTTAACATTGGAGAATGTAATGATTTGATATCAAAACTAAAAATCTTTAGAGCAATAGTAGAAGACATAAGCTTCCATGATTTAAGAAGAATTGAATAAAACATGAAAACTCAAATATAAGAGTCGTAGATGAGGTATGAGTGAGACCTCTAAGATTTGAAGGAATATATGATACAACATATTCATTTATCCTACCAAAAGAGTTAAGGAATAAATGAGGATAATAGATGGTACTTGAGAATAGTGGCAAAGGAATGTATAACAGTTATTACTATCATTTGTTTATAAAGTCTTTCAAGATATAGTTTCTTGTGCTTAGAGAAGATGATTAAAATTTGGACTTATAAATATGATAAATTTTTTTCATTTAGGTATCACACCTCTGAAGCTAAAGGCAGGGATTGACATGATGTATCTTAAAGGAGAGACCTTAACTTAGCATCAATTTATATGAAGATTACACTAATAGTAAAAGATATTAGTTGAGGAGAATACATATAAACTTTGAAGCAAATATTCAAAGAAATCATGTTTAAGGATCCTATTGGAAATTTTAAAAAAATAGGTAAGAATGATTAATAAAAGAATATTGTCCAAGATTTGATCTTCTATTACACAAGTTAATGATGCTAACATCATACTTGGTGAGTTTATTCTTAAAAAGGTGGAAGCCAAAAGTTAATTACCCAATTAAAATTTTGGTTCCTAGAAGCTTGTAGCAAGCTTATAGCTTAGTTAAGAAGCATGGAATGGTTGTTCAAAGGTGTTATGAAAATTGAATGATATCAATTGCAGTTATAAGAAAAGGATTTATGAGACTTATTTAGAAAGGAGAGAACACATAGCTAAAAAGTAGGAAGTGTAAAGGCTTACCTAAATTAAAGGGTAAATGTTTAGACAAATGTTTGAAAGGAGCTAAAATGTCAAGTCAATTTTTGCTGCTGCAATAAGAAAACTATTTACAATTGTAGACTGCACCATAAATATGTTTTAAGGCTATAAAAGTGAGTCTATTGAAACTTTTTTTTTGATGAGCTAGTAAGTCCACTACATAAACTATTGGAAGAAATTGGGATATATTTTTGAAACTTTGAGGCTTACCATCTTTAATAATTCATAATCATAGAAATAATTTGAAGAGGAGGTAGAGGTAGTGAATTTAAGACTATATAGATATGTTAGGATACAAAAAAAATATAGTACAATAATTAGGGGAAAAGATGTTCTAGATAAAAATAATTCAAAAGAGTGTATGATCTCTTACTTCTCCAATAATTTTAGTTAAAGAGAAAGATGGTTCATGGAGATTTAGTGTGGATTATAAAGCTCTAAACAATAGTACCAATAAAGATAAATTTCCTACCTATTAATAGATGAATTGTATAAGGTTGAATACTTTTACTATGCTTATTTTAAGAGTTGGTTATCATCATATACGTATATACATAGATGATATACATAAAACTTCATTTAAGACTCATTAAAGCTATATGACATTTATATTGGCAAATGCACCACCAACCTTTCAAAGCTTAACAAAATTTGTATTTAAAGTTTACTTAATAAAGTTGGTCTTAGTATTCTTTTATAATATTCTCATTTATAGTAGAAGTTGGGAGCAACATGTATTCCATCTTATATAAGTAATAGAAGAATTTAGACATCATCAATTATTTATCAAGTAATACAAATAATCTTTTACTACTAGGTAGGTAGAATATTTGTGACATATCATTAGTATTCAAAGAGTTGCAACTAATCCTAAAAAGATTTAGATTATCATGGGGTAACCAATACCACCAATGTTAAAGCAATTTAGAAGTTTCCCAGGCTTATTGGGTTATTATAAAAGGTTTATTAAAAGGTATGGTCAAATTAGCAAATCTTATCCCAATGTTTGATTAAAAAATCTTTTAGATAGTCAAGAGAAACTACTATAGCTTTTGCTCAGCTCAAGAAAGTTTTTACGTAGGCACTAGTCCTTACTCTCTCAGATTCTAGCAAAACTTTGGTTATAAAGGCCAATGCCTTAGGTGAAGAATTGAGGTAGTTCTTAGACAAGAGTTTCATCCTTTATCCCTCATCAATGAGACCTTATATCCTAAATGTACTCATCTTAACCTATGAGAAAGAATTTCTAGCTTTATTCATAGCTATCAGACAATGGTTTCATTATATATTTGGCAAGCAATTTATTATTCACATTAATCATAAGAGCTAGGGTTTTTTTTCTTAATCAGGAAATTATAAAACCCAATAGATATGGTTACTAAAAATCGTGTGATTTTATATTAAAATCAAATACAAAAAGGAAATGGACAATAGGTATACACGCTTTATCTCAAGTAACTAGTGTTAACTTATGTACCACGGTCATTTTCAATGTTCACACTAATTTGTTACACCAAACTAAAGGGAGTTGGGAAAATAATGGAGTTCTAAAGTAGATCATATGAAAGATGAAGCATGGTACTAGCTTAAATTTAACTTACTTTTGGATTAATGAAAATAGGTAATGATGCAACTTTAAGAACTCATATTGTATTTTTATTTCATTATTATGCTATTAGGAGACATTCTAGGCTTCTCTACAAAAGGATTCAACTATAATTATTTTAACAAAAATTACAGGCATATATCAGGAAACTTATGGTAAATTATAAAGCTTACCAATGTAATATATGAGCCTATTACTATTCTTGTTAAGATTCAATCTTTACATATTCCAAACTATGTATAGACATATGTTAGCTTTTATTTTGTAAAGGATTTACCAAAACAATATAGTTATACTATTATACTGATTATTATTAATCCCTTCAGTAAATGTGGGCACTTCATTCCTTGAAATTACCCATACATTGTAGCTAAAGTAGCTCAAGTTTATATTGATCATATCTACAAGTTATATGGCATACCCTTGCATTTGGTAAGTAATCATAATCCAGTCTTTACTATTACATTTTGGACTGAGCTTTTAGGCTTTTGGGTGTTTAATTACATCACTCTATAACCTATCATCCACAATCATACGAGTACATATAAGTTTTAAATTGCACAATAGATGTATACTTACACTACAAAACTAGTAACTATCCACATTAATTTCATTGCTAGTTGTCCTTGAATAAATTGTGTTATAATACCACCTCTCATTTTACCTTAAAATGTTTCCTTTTTGAAACTCTACATGGATACCCTCCTCCTATTCACATTCCATATATCATTTGGTGATTCCAATGTTTTAGTCATTGATCAAACATTATGTGATCATGAGCTGATAATGAAATTAATTTAGTTCTATATATGTAGAGCTCAAAATAGGATAAAATAACTCATTAAAAAACTTAGAACTGAAAGTGATTTCTAAGTGAGATATTTGGTTTATTTGAAACTCCATCTGTATTGTAATATAGTTTAAGTCAACATGATAATCATACGATTTTTATCATTGAACTTAATCCTTTCCTATTCTTTAGAGAATCAATTCAATTACCTATAAACCACAATTACTGGTTACTCCCTACACCCATCCCACTTTTTAAGTTTTATCTTAAGAAATAATTTACTAATCAACTTGAGTTGTCTCATATTTTCCTTAGTCTTTCACCTTAGTGCTCAAAAAATTGATAACAGTTCTTGATCTACATAATGCAAAAATAGACATATTGTCTAAATGTTAATTCATTGGCCTTTTAAGTTGATACTTCTTAGAGTATTTGAATGATTTAAGGTATCATTATCTATATATTAATAGAAGATAAAAGCTTATGATTTCATTTGAGGAAAAAGAAGTGACTTCATTTTATTACTAGAAGATGAAAGCTCGCGACCTACGATACCATTTGAATAAATGATACGGTAAGGCAATGAAAAATGTAATAATTCCATTGGTCCTTATATAATGACTAGCTAATTTGTTAAAAGGGTTTATAAAAGTTGAAAATGATATTAATGAAATAATATAACTTCTCTTTATTTCTTAATCTTCTTACTTCTTCTACTTTTAAAATTCCCAAGTACTTAAAATGACTGTTTCATCATTGAAGAACATAATATTTATCTCCATTATATGATTAATTTAACAAGTTCATTTTCAAGTATAAAGACAAATTTTATAACTTCCTCTGCTTCAACAACTCGATTATATGGTCATGGGTTTTATCTTTGTTATACTTATTTTGCTAGTTATACCTTTATAATTAATATATGACACTATTAATTTATTAATGAAATATATTTTTGCCTTTATGTATTTTGTTAATTGTATTTAATATTTAATACTAAAGATAAAATAAATACAATAATTACTATGCAATTGATCTTATAATAAGATCATAATTATGATTTTTAATTTGTATTATGTACCTCAATTATTCCTACTTAGTTTTGTTAAGCCAAGATATTGATGGAATGACAAAACTAACATTTGGTATGTTTTTTCTTTTGAAATAAATATTGATGTTATAACTCTCCTGCCTAAAACCACCTGCCACTTCCTCTACAGACTTAGCTCCTTCTTCCTTAACCTTAGATTTTTTAAATTTAGCCTCCCCTGTTACAAGAAAATCTTGTACTCAAGTTTATACTTCTTTAAAGCTATCCATTATATAAAATGATTGCTCCCACCAAATGGTGTATTTTAGTATTGATTCTAGAAACAAACTTGGTTATGCTTTAAATCTAATCCTACCACTTTCTCCTTTTTTAGATAAATAAGAAACTAGAATGACTACCCCCTCACTCTTTTTTAGTCCTTTAAAAGCTAACAAAAACACTATAACCCCTTTAATAAGAATCTTGTCCTAAGTGGTTGGTGATCCATCCCCTAACTCCAAATTCACCTTCATTCATCCTAGCTCAAAAGAGAATGCTAGAGAGGCCTCCCCTCCTATAGAGGTTCTACAAATTGGAGCTTCTAAGTGGAAAAGCACCCTAGTTGGTTATTTTATTAAGAAAAGGCCGCTTTTTCCTCACTGAAGACATAGGCAGAGGAAAAATGGTGCAACTTTAGCCTAAACAAGGTTCTTATTAACCAAGAGGACTTCCTCTTGTTCACATTCTCTAATGAATTACCAGCTCTTAAGTTCCTATAATAAAGACCATGATTTTGCAAATATGGGACTTGGATTGGAATTTGATAAAACTAAATTCATAACCATCCATATATGGACATATTTCTATAATATACTTCTCTAGTATTGAAACATGATAGGTATGACTACCCAACAAGCTTCTTAAACAGATCATTGTTCATGGAAAAAAACACAATTAACCTATGGAGAACTGTTTACGATAGAATATATATATAAATGAAGTGAGTAAATAATTACTTGACACCCTCAGATTAAAGAGACTTATTGCTCGTACATTTTTAGTGGAGACTGAGATCTCAGTCATTGACCAAAAGAAGCCAAAGTAATAGACAAACTCAATTTGGAAACCAATAAGGAAACATTTTTTAAATGGAGATAATGAGGAGTTTTTAGAGGAAAAAGGTCTTTAAAAAAGGAGGAACTAGCAAGGAGCATGTAGCTAATCAAACACAAAGTTTAGAGTAGGTGCAAGAAAGGATCACCTCAGGAAACATCCATATTTGGAACTTAGAAATGGATGTATAGGTAATGAACAATGCATTAGTAGATACAAAAAAAGTCCAATCTTCTATAGTTCAGAAGCATAAAGAAATTCATACAACTAAGTTGGGGAAAGAACTAACAGATAAATATAAAGAACTAGTTGAAAGGAACAATAAATGGGAAAAAAAACAATTCAAACTTCTTCCTATAAGAATAAGGAAGAAGTTACCAAGCAACTAACGGAAGGAGACATCCCTAAGCAAGTAAAGATAACTAATAAAAAAAAATGTTCACACCAATATTAAAGAAGTTAGGAAGGCTAAAGCAAAAGGAGATAAGGCACCTAATAATCCCATCTAATGGCAGTTGTGGCTTGGAATGATAAAGGTTTTAATAACCCTAACAAGCAATATATGGTGAGTGACTTTTAAGGACAATAAAGCTAAGCATGGTTAGCCTTTTGGAAACTAAAATTCGAAAAGAGAGGTGTAATATGCTACACTTCATTCATAGCAATTGGAGAGTTATTACTAACCATAGGGCTCATCCTAGTGGAAGAATTATTGTGGAATATAACCCAGAGATGGTAAAAATAAACCATCATACTCTCAATGATGAAGTAATATTTATATATATGTTGTTTTAAAAGAAAATGAAAAAGAGTTTGTTTTAACTTTATGTATACAACTAACTACCTATTTCAAAGAAATTCTTTCGAAGGGATTTAGACAAAGCATCTAATGGAATAAATTTCCTATAATTAATAGTTGGTGATCATAATTACATCCTACATGTTTCTAAATCAGCAAGAGGAAAGGGTTTAAATAGCCTTTGTAATGATTTTAGAGCATGTTTGTAACACCCCCTATATAGAACCTACAACCATCCACACATAAGGCAACCAATTTCCTGTACATACATTCATGACATGCATTTCAGTTCAATGATATACATATACATATTACAAAACTCCCTAATGCTTAATACTATCATTTAACAGTATTAAAACATTTTTGAATTTACATGGTAATCCAAAAGAAAACATATAATTTCCTTTAACCATTACATGTACAATCATATTTAACTAAAAACGCCTTCCAAAATTACTTTTTCTTCTATCTGTTGGCTTTGTTCCTTGCAGATGTTCCCTGTACCCCACTCCTATGACTGGGACCTACATGGATTAAGACTCATGCTAAGCTTGAAAGTTTAGTGGGGAAACACTTAGTTTGAACTACCACTTATAGCAGTCATCCACCAAGCACATACATTCATAAACATCACACAAATATAAACAATGATGACATACTTAATCAAATAAATAATGCAAACATGCCTCAATATTTTTTTCACATACCATAAATTCACCTTCAAATCTCGAACATTGATATTCAACACTCAATGATACAAATTATCAATATAAATGCAAATTCTCGTTCATATATTGATTATTTATGTTGTCATACTACATTTATTATTTATATCTCTTTACTTTACTGTCTATGTTAAGCCTAAACATTTTCTGTGTATGGATAATGAATGTTATGGATATCTAAAGATATCGAACTGTAGATACCAGAAGGTATCGAATTGTGGATACCTGAAGGTATCGAACCGTGGATACCTGAAGGTATCAAACTGTAGATACGTGAAGCTATCGAACTGTGGACACTGGTTGTGTCAAACTGTAGTTGTTGCATGTAACCTTATAGGCATGCCTATCTATCCACAACCAAGACAATAGAGCAGGCACTATAACATTTCCTTAAACCATCTACAAATTTCACAATTCATATATTAACAAATCATATGATATACATTTTAAGTCATAAAATCTATATATGTGTTCATACATGCAAGTCATAACTAACCAGGTGTCAAAATCAAACTTATGTAATAATACTATACATATATGAGCAATACATATGTAAACAAATCATTTATGTACATCTAAGTTTTCTTTGGAATGCATTATGATCAATCTTAAATTCCAATGTTCAATCACCTAATTCATGAGGCACCCCACTCCCATCAGACATTTATGCCAATTCGTCATCAAACATTCAAGCACATGCCCGACAGAAGCGGCACACCAACTATGTCGGCCCCCTGAAAATTTTTTTCATTAACTTAAGCATAAGTAGCTTATGGATTAAATGCATGAGAAGGAATTAAG
>JAOQMS010025429.1:0-15322 GCA_027563885.1 Erythroxylum longipes | reverse complement strand
CTTCCAATTCAATTCCCAATTTCTCTCCAAAATTCCAATGGCTCAATTCAAAATTTCTTAATTCCATATGTCTAAGTTTCCAGTGCTATTGGACAGTTATTTTCACTACCGGTAAACCTCTATTCTGTCTCTTGACAGTTTTCCGGGTCCGGAAACGACTCTGAAAAATTCCCAAAAAATTTCCATAATTCTCGAAAAATCAGAAAACCCTAATGATCCTCTCCAAATCAATTTTTACACACTCAAGCCTATTTTTTTTTAAAAATCCCATTTATTCACAATTATACCGGGAAAATGTCATGAATGCATGTACAGATTTTTTTCATGTACACAGATCACTGTTCACAATTGCATGAGCATGAGACACGTTTTCCTAATTTCTCACGTGCACCCGTTTCTATAATTCAACCCGTTAGTGGGAAACGGGATGTTACATAAACGTTTTCTTGTCCTCAATCAAACAAAACAACAAACACATAACACACAATGCAATAATGAGGCAATGGCTTCAACTTCATGAAATCAATTTAATCTTAAACATAATCATACAAGTTCTATATAATCATTAACATACAAAATCTATGTCTAGGGGTTTTAAACTAAATATACAATTTAATCGAGATCTAAGTGTTGATTTATTTACCCTTTTTCAATTGTACACACATTAATAATTCTTTGGTCCTTCATGCTCTGTAACTGTTCCTAAGTATATTGTCATGAAAAGTCAAGCTTATTACAAGTCCGGTAGGTTTTATTAACGAAACACAATTTTTTTAAGTTCATTTTTTAAACATAAACTTAGTCTTTTTATGCAGAGGCAAACATTGGTAATGAATGTCAATCCGATTACTCAACTAAGTCATGTTTTTATTAAACAGCTTGGTTGAAACGTCATTATAGCTTTTTGATGCAAAAGCACACATTTGTGATATTTGTCGATCCGGTTACTCAACCATATCACGTTTTCAACTAACTACTAGCCCTATTCATAACTTGAAGGCCAGTATAATGGTGATTTATTTAATAAAAAAATACATTTTTTTATTGCCTACCTTGTTGTTTAAGCTACTCATTTCCATGAAAAAATACTAGTTAAGCTACTTAAGTTGAAAGCCCTCAAATTATGAATGAATGTGACAACCTTTAGGGTGCTAAATTTACATTAAATCCTAATTAAGTTGTATATTTATCCAAAGACTCCTAATTCACTAATTTTGCAAGCTAATGATTATTTACAACCTACTAGACTATGTTCAATATTAAATAAATTTCACTCCATCTAAGACATTGACACATTCATACAGTTCACAAAATGTAACCTAACAACTATCATATGGTATGCAAAATCACATAAAAAGTAAAACACATAATCCCTCCCCTCACTTGAAACAACACAGTGTCCTCAATGTGAGATGGGAACAAACAACACATAAAAGAAAAGAAAAGACAGAAATTAAGTAGACAGAAAATAAAATAAGAAAATAAAAAACATAAAAAATTAGAACTGAAGGCTGATTTGAAAAATAAATAATAAATAAATGTGTTAGACATAAATCCTATGGCGATGGAGGTGGTGATCGTGTCGGAGGTGGCAATTGAATGCCTTAAACCTCAAAATATCTATGGATGGCGGCGTTGTGTCCGGGCCATCTCCTTTACCATTCTGGCGTTCTCCACAAGTTTCTTGTTGGTTCCAAAGATCGTATCCAGAACTTCCTTCCATTCTTGCTCCTCTTCCTCCTCCACAGACTCTTCACTGGACTCTTCTGCCCACTATGGTGGGGCTGAGCTTAAATCTTTATGATGATCAATGATGAAGGATTCGAGAAATCCACACATCTCGCACATAATTTCTACATTCAATTTATAAGCCCTTCCTCTCAACCTAAACCACAATTCCTTGGGGTTCTTAGGTCATAACTCAGTGAAGTGAAAAATTCCAGTGTGAGCTTCTAATAAATAGCAAATTGGAATCGTATGAATTGAGCCCATTGGTTTCTCTATGCTAGGTTTTCTACCCTCTCACGTAACTTTAACCTATCGAGTGTGTCAAAATCAAAGTGTTTTAGAACTAAAATTTGTCTAGAATTAAGGGATCAGAAATGAGTACCTTCCTCCTCTGTATAGATTGGGAAGGCACACCAAAGTCTTCTACTCGGTTTCGTCTCCCATGTCCCACAACTTTCTATCGTCCATATGGCTCCCGTCGGGCTAATTGTTTAATGCGTGGCATAATTAGGTAGAATTTGGAGGTTGAAAAAAAATTTAGAGAGATGTGAGAGCTTTTGTGGCTTTAAAGTCTAGAGAGATAAAGTTAAAATGAAAGTGAATGTAAAAGTGAAGTTAGAACTAAATATATAGGTGGTAAAAGGGTAAAATGGTAAAAATTTTAAAAGAATTCGCGCTCCCCTTTATTGATTATGGCCTGCGATTTTCCCTCTATTCTTGATTCTTCTTTTGTTTTTCTTTTTCCCATCTTTTCAATTTCACCTCTTGATTCTTTTATGGTCCTCTTCACCTATCTTTACTTACTTGCTTAAGTCATCCATATATTCCAAAATCCTATTCCTTTTTTATTTTATTCAAAATAAAAATAATCCTAACTACAGAATTCAAATGTTCAAACTAAAACAATCAAAGAACTATTTTCCATAGGTTGCCTCCCATGTAGCGCTTCTTTTAACATCAGTATCCCAATGCTCCTTTAAGCTCACGATGGTCAGAATGAATGGTGCGATGGTAACGCTGTCATTAATCTCAAACTTTGACTTTAGCTACCATTATACAATCCCCATATTCCTTGTAATTCTCTTTTCCTCACCTTCTTCTTTGTAACTTCTTCCTGAATGCGTTTCCAGGATCCTCGATATCCTCCCATTCACCTGGAGGTTCAAGTTCTTTACTATTCTATGCAGATAAAGGAGATTCGTAATCTTTCGGTGACACTTGGAAGGTTATCTATTCTTTTCCTATCCTTGGAGTTAATTCTCCCCCATCAACATCAATGATTGAAGGCGCAGTAGCCAAAAATGGTCGTCCAAAAACTATTAGGGTATCCACATCTTCTCTAATGTCTAATATGTAAAAGTCAATTGCACATCCTTTATAATCCCCATCAGTTTGTGCATTGTTCTGTTAGCTGTATTTACCAAAAACTTAGTGGGCACTAAATCTCTTAACCCCAACTTCAGACTAAAGGTGTAGGGCATCATGTTTATACTCACTCCTATATCCACAAATGCCCTATCTATGATGATTCTATTGATACTGCAGGGGATGAAACAGTCCCTTGGGTCCTCTTTCTTCTGTGTGATGTTAGGGTCCTCTTTCGATGTTCGCTCCTTAACCTTCTTATTGATGAATTCCTTTAATGTGAGCTTCATCTGTACTTCTTCCGTCACTTCCTTGCCCTTATTTTGCTCAATCTCCTCTAACTTCCTTGTTGCACTCTTTGCAAATAACTCCCGTTGAGCAAAAATAGGGACCAGAAATACACGTCGAGTTGCTTAATTGACTCGATCATTTGCTCGCTCAGAAGGTCTTCTTGAGCCTTCCCTTTTTCTCCTACTTCCTGCACCTTTTTCGATTTTTCACCCTAGGTCTAACTGATAACCGTGATACGTTTTTTCATATTAGACTCGGCATTGCTTGGAAGAGTTCCAGTCGTCCAAGTAGACATTGCGTCTAGTAATTGGCCTACTTGGACTTCCAGATTATGTATGGATAAGGCATGGTTTTTCGTTACTTGCTTAAATTCGTTACTTACTTCTGATTGTCTTCCTTCATTAGGTAGCATTCCATGGCGTCATGGTATAATTGTCTACAGAGCTCACACTTTAAATGTATAGACTTCACTGGAGCTGAGGAAGATGCCTTCATACTATTAAGTTGTCGTGTCAAATTGTTGATCTTGGCTTACATCTCAGTCATTTGATCGATCGCAATAATACCCTTCTACTCTCTAGAAGTAGTAACTTGCCTACCCTGCTCGTTGGTCCATAAACAACTGTTGATCGCCATCTCCTCGATGAACTCCTCTACTTTATCAACAGTGTTCTACATCAAGGATCCTCCTAAAGCTGCATCAATTGTGCCTCTTGTTAGTGGGTTCACTACATTATAGAAAGTCTGCAAAAGGAACTCCTTGGGTAGGTTATGGTGTGGGAAATTCCTTTGCAAATCCTTATATCTCTCCCTCGTTTTGTAGATTGACTCCCCATCACCTTGTTGGAAATTGGTGATTTCCTTTATAATCTTGGTAGTCTTCGTCAACAGGAAGTACTTGTCTAAGAAAGCACGCACAAGCTGATCCCATATTATGATGCTAGTTGGGCTTAGTGAATGATACCAAGCCTTCACTCTATCTCTAAGAGTGAAAGGAAACAACCTGATTCTAACTGCATCCTCTAACATCTGATGATACCAAAAAGTATCATAGATTTTAAGGAAATTGACAATATACGCATTCAAGTCCTCATTAGCCAATCTGTAGAATTTCACATTTTGCTGAAGCATATTGAGAAGTGCAGGTTTTATCTCGAATGAGGCCTCTTGAACAGGTGGCCTAGCCACTCCTTGGTTCGATGGGTTGAACCCTGGCCTCATGAAGTCCATCAGGGTCCTCTTCTGTCATCCTTGGTTCGTTTCCTGATCCATATTCCGTTGAAACTCCTTGGCCATTGTTGATTTTTCGATGTCTTCTTCTTCTTCTCGCTAAGCTTTCCTAAAGGGTTCGTTCTAATCGAGTAATATCTAAATCTAACATCTCCTTCGCACAACTCGAACCTCTCATAGCTCTTATGTTCATGTAAAAGTATGATTTCTAAAATGAAACAAAAAATAAAACAGAAATTTAAAACTAATCTAATGACTTAAACTATAGATCTAAACTATAGCCTCCACGGCAACGACGCCAAAAACTTGATCGCAAGGTTACGTATGCTAACTTTTAATATTTATAACCTCGATATTTCTATAAGCTCACGAGTCGCTCACGTAGTAACTAAGGTACCGTTCCCACGAGGAGGGTTAATCTAATCCCAAAATCTAAGGCTTGACTAAATTTTGCAACAAATCAAATAAACAACTAATGCAGAAATAAACTAATCAAACAATCAATATCAAGAATTAAACTCATAAAATATAAACAAAATAGCAATTTTGCACAACCCAATCTAGAATTAACCTAGAAACTACCAATTGAGAGAAAGGGGGTTTTAATCCAAATTTAATGAAAATCTAACTAATTATGAAACTATCGAATTCTCGGGTCTAGACAGTCCTAGGGTGGATTACTCTCTCTCAAGTTATAATCTTTAACCCTAAATTATAATCCCTAATTTAAATTATGGAATTGTAATCTCTCGAAATCCAATTTACCTAAAACCTAAATTAGTTCTGAATTTGTCTAATAACCTACCAGAAATATATGCTCAATCTCTCGTTATATGATTTTACCGATTTCATTAAATTCTTATCTATCAAACTACCTAACTCTCATTACCTCAATTTGATGATATTCACTTAGCTCAACCTTTTAGTTTATTAACGAATTATTAAGCACAAAATTTGAATGACAAATAACTCAATGAAAACACGATAAATCAAACTTCATTAATCTTAAAGATAAAAATCTCGAAGGTGAGTTTAGACAAAAATCGACATTCAACAACAACTATTCTCAAGGATTATCCCAATTCTACACATCAATAAAATTGAAATAAAACCAGAAAATATTGTTAGAAGGCACTAGTGGAGGCAGCGACGACAGAAACTACCTGTTTCAGGAAGTATTTCGTGTCAAACTTCTTCTCCGTGTCTCTCTTCCTTCGTCTCCTTCCTTAAATCTCTCGATATGCTCTCTAAGGTTTCTAAATTGACTAATGGAAAATGGTTGCTCTTTTGTTCTTTAATGTTCTATTTATATATTGGAACTCCTAAGTTGATTCCGGGTCAAAACGATCTGAAAAATCCCGTGAAACTTGATGCTTTCAACTATTTTTGTGTCTGCCCGATGCAGGCCATGATCGTGGCCAGCGCCTAACTCTCTCTATCATGATCGTATGACAAAATGTGTAATTGCAGCCTAGTTCAGAGCTTTTTGTTAGAATCGTGACCCAAAGTGTCATGATCGTGGCCTGGGTCTTATTGGCTCGCCTCTTTCTATCATGATCGTGGCTTGTTTCTGGCCCGAAACTCTTTAAAACTTATCCGTTCTTTTTCGTTTACCTTAAAACACTAACAAACTCATCAAGGTACCTCAAAAATATAATGTTTAATCTCAAAGACTCATACTAACCCATAAAAACACATAAACTAACACAATTAAAGCATAAATACACACTCAACACTCAAATTAACACTAAATACCTAACAAATTGAACCCTAAAATATAATGCAAATCACAACTATCATACTCCATTCCTAGATTATTGTTCCTCTTGCGTGGAGTCATAATAATAGCATTTAACGCATGTGTGGATGTGCACGCTGGAATATTGTGGTCCATGCACCACAACATAAAACTTCATTTGTGGAACACTTGTTGGTTTCTGTTCTGTCAAAAGCCAGCTGACACATAAATTTATGCAGCAACAAGTGTTCGTGGGACTGTATTATGTTGTTATAAGCATTCTTGGCATGAAAGTGCTCTATTCTAAAGAGTTCATTCCAGTATTGAGAGGGATGAAAATCATCATGCTGATCGATGATGGAGGATTTGAGGAATCCACACATATTGCACATGAGTTCTACATTCAATTCATAAGCTCTTACTCTCCACCTAAACCACAATTCCTTGGGGTTCCTAAGGTCATAAGTCAGTGAAGTGAAAAATTCCAATGTGAGCTCCTGATAAACAGAAAATTGGAACCGTATAAATAGGGCCCACTAGATTCGTTTAGCTAAATTTTCTACTCTCTCGCGCAACTCTAGCCTATCAAGTGTTTCAAAATTGAAGTACTTGGGAACAACATTTTGTCTAGGATTTAAAGCTCATAAACGAATACCTTTCTCCTCCGTGTAGATCGGAAAGGGCACGCCAAATTCTATTACTGGTTTCTTTTTCCACGTCCCACAACCTGAATTCGTCATGATTGCTCCCATCAGGCATATTGCTTAATGCGCAGCATAATTTTTAGGAATTGAGTAGAATTGGAAGAAAATTTGAAATTTTAAAATTTTAGAAATATGTGAGAGTGATTGTAAGCTTAAAGTCTAAAGAGATAAAGTGGATATAAAAGTGAATGTAAAAGTAAAGTTAGAACTGAATATATAGGTGGTTAAAAGGGTAAAATGGTACAAATTCTTAAAGAAATGCATCCTACCTCTTTATTGCACAGTCGTAGGCCACGATCATGGCCTGCAGGTTTCCCATGCTTCTTGATTTTTCTTTATTCTTTCTTTCCCAAATCTTTTCAATTTCACTTCTTAATAATTTTGTGGCCCCTTTTCACCTCTTTTTTCTTACTTGATGATTCATCCACTTTATTCCAAAGTCCTATTCCTTCTTGATTTTATTCAAAATAAAAATAATCGTAACTATGAAATTCAAACAATCTAACGAAAACAATCAAAGAAACTAATCTTTCATGGGTTACCTCCTATGCAACGCTTTTTTTAATGTCAGTAGCTCGACACTCATTTAAGCTCATGGTGATCGGAATGAATGGTGCAATGGTACCATAGTCATTAATCTTAAAGTTTGAACTTTAGATACCATGTTATAGTTCCCACCTCCTTTGCAATTCTCTTTTCCCCGCCTTCTTCTTCAGGAGCGCTTCTTGCTGAATGCATTCCTAAGATCCTCAATATCCTCCCATTCGCCTTAAGGTTCAGGTTCTTTACTATTATTTAGAGGTGAAGGAGATCTGTAATCTTTTCGCGACACTTGGAAGGTTATGTGCTCTTTTCCTATCCTAAGAGTTAATTCGCCCCCATCGATGTTAATGAATGAATGCGCAGTGGCTAAGAACCATCATCCAAGAACTATCAGGGTCTCTACATCTTCTCCAATGTCCGATATATATAAGTCTGTGTGAAAAGTATATTTATCAACTTTTACTTGCACATCCTTTATAATCCTTATTAGTTTGTGCACCATTCTATTGGTCGTCTTTGCCAAAAACATTATGGGTACTAACTCTCTTAACCCTAACTTCAGACTAAAGGTGTAGGGCATCATGTTTATACTCACTCCTAGATACTTGAATGCCCTATCTATGATGATTCTATTGATACTGTAAGGGATGAAATAGTTCCCTGGGTCCTCTTTCTTCTATACAATGTTGGGTCCTTTTTTTATATTCACTCATTAACCTTTGTTTTGACGGATTCCTTCATTGTAAGATTTATCTATACATGTTCCGTCACTTCCTTGACCTTATTTGATTAAATCTCCTGTAGGTTCCTCGCTGCCCTCTTTGCATATAACTCCCGCTGAGCCAAAATAGGGAATGGAATTACACATCGAGTTGACTTAATTGCCTTGATCTCTGGCTCGCTTGGAAGGTCTTCTTGACCCTTCCCTTTATATCCTTCTTCTTGCACCTGTTTCGGTTCTTCATCCTAGTTCTGACTGACGACCATGATCCTTTCTTTCGGGTTAAACTCGGTGTTACTTGAAGAGTTCCAGCATTCTGAGTACACATTGCCTCCGCTAATTGGCTCACTTGGACTTTTAGATTGTGTATAGATGAGGCATGGTTCTTCATTACTTGTTTAAATTTGTTCTTGAGCCTCATATATGCATCCTTCATGCCTCCAATCTTATCCAAAATCTTGTCCAAGTTCGATTCCATCGAGGTCACTTTATGTTGCTAAAAGCCCGATTGCCTTTGAGACCTGAAATGTCCGTCAATGTTGTTTGACCAGGAGAAGTTATAATGATTTTTTCACCTGGAGTTGTAAGTGTTAGAGTAGGGATTGTTACCCCTTCCTCGTCTATATTACGCCCTCATGTAGTTCACTTACTTATGATTGTCTTCTTTTATTAAGTAGCAATCCACAGTATCATGGTCTATCTTTCCACAGAGCTCACACTTTAAATGTACAGCCTTAACCAAAGCTGAGGATGATGTCTTCATGCTATTAAGCTATTGCGTCAAATTGTTGATCTTTGCTTGCATCTCACTCATTTGATCAACTGTGACAATACCCTTCTTTTCTCTGAAAGTAGCAGGTTGCTTGCCTCGCTCATTTGTCCACAAACAATTGTTTCTTGCCATCTCCTCTATTAACTCCTCTACTTCATCGATTGTCTTCTGCATTAAGGATCCTCCTGAAGTTACATCAATCGTGCCTCTTGTTGGTAGGTTCACTCCATTAGAGAAATTCTACAACAGGAACTCCTTCGGTAGGTTATGGTGTGGGCACTTCTATTGCAAGTCCTTATATCTTTCCCATGCTTCATAAATTGATTGCCTGACACCTTGTTGGAAATTGGTGATTCCTTTATAATCTTTGTGGTCTTAGTCAATGAGAAATACTTGTCTAAAAAGGCACGAACCAACTGATACCACGTTGTGATATTGGCTGGGCTCAGTGAATGATACCAAGCCTTGGCTCTATCTTTCAGAGTAAAAGGAAACAACCTGATTCTAACCGCATCCTCCGACATCTGATGATACTGAAAGGTATCACAGATTTCAAGGATGTTAACTATCTGCACATTTGGATCCTCGTTAGTTAATCCATAAAATTGCATATTCTATAGAAGCATATTGAGAAGTGCTAGTTTAATCTCGAATGAAACTGTTTGCATAGGTAGCCTAGCCACTCCTTTGTTTGCTGCGTTGAACCCCAACCTTATGAAGTTCATTAGGGTCCTCTGTTCCTGTCCTTGGTTTGCTCCCTGACCCATATTCTATTGAAACTTTGTGTCCATTGATGATTTTCCGATCTCTTCTTCTTTTTCTTATCGAGCTTTCCTAAGGGCTCGTTCTAGTCGAGTGATATCCAAATCTAAAGTTTCCACTACAACACGACTTGAACCTCTCATGACTCTTATGTTCATGCAAAAGCACGATTTCTAAAACAACATGAAAGAAAGAAAAAAAAATTAAAAACTAATCTAATGGCTCAAACTATAGAACTAAACTATTGCCTTCCTGTCAACGTCACCAAAAACTTAATCGACGGTTTACGTATACTAAGTTTTAATATTTATAATCTCTATAATACTGTAAGTGCACTGGACATTTGCGTAGTAACTAAGGTATCGATCCCACAAGGAGGAGTAATTTAATCTTAAAATCTAAGGCTTTAGTTAAATTCGTAATAAATCATATAACAAACTAACGCAAGAAATTAATCAATCAAGCAATCAATCTCAAGAATTAACTTAAGAAATTATAAACAAGATAGAAAATTGCATAATCTAATTAAGAATCAACCTAGGAACTAACAATTGAGAGAAAGGGGGTTTTAATCCGACTTTAATGAAAATTTAATTGATTATGAAATTATGAAATTACTAGGTCTAGACGATCATAGGGTGGATTACTCTATCTTGAGTTATAACCTTTAACCCTAATTAATAATCCCTGATTAGATTGTGGAATTGCAATCTCTCAATTCACAATTTACCCAAAACCTAATTTAGTTCTGAAATTGTCTAATAACCTACTCAAACCTATGCACGATCTCTCCCTATACAAATTTAACGGTTTGATTCAATTCTTTATCTATCAAACTACCTAACTCTTGTCAACTCAATTTGATGATATTTACTCAGTTCATCCTCTCAGTTTGTTAATGAATTATTAAGAAAAGAAATTGAATCACGAATACCTCAATAAAACTGTAATAAATCAAATTTCATTAGTATCAAAGACAAATCCTGAATGTGAGTTTAGACAATAGCCTCAACATTCAACAATCTTTCATCAATGGCTATCTCAAATTCTATACAATTGTAAGAACAAAATAAACTAGAAATAGTTCAGAATGGATGATGATGGAGGTAGCGACAGCGAGAAACCACTTGATCTGGGAAGTACTTCACGTCAAGCTTCTTCTCCGTGTCTCTCTTCCTTTGTTTCCTTCCTCAAATCTCTCGATAAGCTCTCTAGGAATTTGGAATTTGGCTGATGCAAAAAGCTCTTCTCTTATGTTCTTTATGTTCCTTAAATAACTTGGTAGCCCTAGGGTTTGTCTGAGGTCAAAATGGTCCAAAAGGTTCCTTAAAACTTGACGTTTTCACTTATTTTCGTGTCTACCCGACGCTAGCCACAATCATGGTAGGCATCATGATCGTGACCTAAGTTTCACGATTGTGGCTTGGTTCATACCTCTCTATCACGATCATGGCCTATTGTGCCATGATCGTGGCCTGGAGTATGGTGGCTCACATCTCTCTATCACAAATGATCGTGGGTTGTGATTTTGGTCCAAAAGTCTCTAAAACTTCTCCTTTATTCGCCGTTAACCCTGAAACACTAACAAACACATCAAGGTACCTCAAAAACATAATATTTAAGATCAAAGACTTATACTAACCCATAAAAGACACTTAAACACATAAAATAACACAATTAAAACCTAAATACACATTAAACACTCAACTTAACACTAAATACATAACAAATTAAACCCTAAAACATGATGCAAATCACAATAATCATATAATTTAATAATAAACTGAGAGGATGAATCAAATGAAAAATGATTGAATTAAACTAACAAGAGTTAGGTGATTTAATAGAAACCATAATTAAATCAGATTGGTAATTTGTGCGAAGAGAGATCTTATATAGATTTTCGATTGTTTATTAGAGAACTTTAAAACTAATTAGAGTTTTAGATAGGTTGTGAATTTAGAGATTGCAACCTTCATAATCTGATTAAGGTTTATGATTTACGGTTAATAGTTATAACTTAAGAAAGAGTAATCAATCCTAGGATAGTCTAGAACCAACAATCCAATAATTCATAATTAGTTAGGTTAGCATTAAGGATAGGTAAAATTCCCTTTCTCTCAATTGGTAGTTTCCTTCGATTAATTTTTGGGTGTGTTGCAAATTGCTTAATAATTATTATTTTCATGTTTGATTCTTAATTTGATTGATTAAATTAAATTCTCATTTAGTTTCATTACATCTTGAATTTTTGTTATTTTTTTCTGGCCTTATATTTTATTATTAGACTAGTTCCCTCCTAGTGGGATCGACACCTTTGGTACTACACTAACAAATCGTGTGCTTGCAGATTATCAAGGGTTAATAATTATAACTTACATACAACAAAACCTCAATCAAGTTTTTGGCGTTGTTATCAAGGAGATGATTAATTTAGTTCTTTAGTCTAAGGCATTTTAGTTAGTTTTTAGTTTCCATTCTGTCTTTCTATTTCTAAATTCGTACTCTTGTATCAACATAAGAGTTACAAGAAGTTTGAGTCGTGCAGCTGAAAACTTAGTGCTAGATATCACTCGATTCGAATGATCAATTAGGAAAGCTCGGTGTGAAAAAAAAAAAGAACTCACAAAAGCAACAATGGCTGAGGATTTTTTATCAAGAGTGAACAAAGGATGTAAACAAAGAACCCTTATGGATTTCATGAAACCAGTACCTAGGCCACCCAAATAAGCAAACTATTTTGAAATTAAACCAGCCCCCCTAAACATGCTTCAATAGAATGTGCAATTCTATAGACTAACGAATGAAGATCCCAATGCACATATAGTAGATTTCCTTGAAATCTGCGATACCTTTCGGTATCATCAAATGTCATAGGATGCGGTAAGAATTAGGCTTTTCCTTTTTACACTAAGAGATAGAGCAAAGGCCTAATACCACTCCCTCAATCCTGCCAATGTCACCAATTGGGATCAATTAGTTCGTGCCTGATTAGACAAGTATTTTCCCCTTACCAAGACCACGAAGATTACCAACTTCCAGTAAAGTGACGGGGAATTGATCTATGAAATGTGGGAACGATACAAGGACTTTTAACGAAAATGCCCACACTATAACTTACCTAAGGAATTCTTGCTGCAAGCATTCTATAATGGAGTAACCCACATACAAGAGGTACAATTGATGTAGCTTTAAAAGGATCACTTGTGAGAAAGATAGTAGATGAAGTAGAAGAGCTAATAGAGGAGATGGCAAGCAATAACTGCTTATGGACGAATGAGCGAAGTAGACAACTCACTACCTTTTAAGAACAAAAAGGAGTTGTAGTTGTTGTTCAAACGATGGAGATGCAAGCAAAAATTGATAATTTAACTCAACTGCTTAATAATATGAAGTCTTCATCCTTAGCTTTGGTAAAAGTCATGTAACTAAAGTGTGAACTCTATGGACCATGATATGATGGACTTCTTCTTAATAAAGGATAATGATCCAAAGCAAGTTAGTTATATGGGAGCTCAATATGGACGAGGAGGAAGAAACAATCCCTACTCCAACACATACAACCCTGGGTTGAAGAATCACCCTAACTTCTCTTGGACGAATAATGTCGGAGGACAATTCAGAACCCAAGCACAATTAGGTTTCCAGCAAGATAAACCAAGCTCAAATATGGAATCCAAGTTGGATAGGATTTTAGATAAAATTGGAGGCATAGAGGATGCACATAAGAGGCTTGAAAGAAAGTTCGAGCAAGTCACTAAGAACCGTGCCTCTTCAATACACAATCTAGAGGTCCAAGTAGGTCAACTAGCAGAGGCAATTTCAACTCAAAATGTAGGAACCCTTTTTAGTAATACCGAATCTAACCTAAAGGAACATATCATGGTCATTACTCAGACCCAGGAAAAGAAACTCAGACATATGAAAGAAGATGGAGACAATGGAGAAGGATAAACAAAATATGAAATTCCTTCCAAGTGAGATCAAGGTACCTCGACCTGAATTTCCATACCCTATTTTAACTCAGCAGAAGTCAAATTCAAGTAAGAATACAAGGAATTCTAAGGAGGCTAAATTAAACAATGTTAAAGACATAACAGAACAACTACAAACAAGGCTCACATTAAGGGAATTAATCAAGAAGGTTAAGGAGCTCATAGTGAAAGAAAATGTAATATTCGATTTTCTGAAACATATGTAGGGTTCAACCCTAGGTCATTGTGAATGAGTGATAGAATTGAGAATTTAAGAAAATGCATTTCATTTCCATAGCATACATACATTAATTGTAATTTGAACATATTACAAGTTGGGGTATGCACTCAATTGACATGTCCCAGGTATGAAAAATGTTAAGTGAAAATGATGTGAATTATGAATTGTTATGTCTTGAATTTTGGTTTTATTGGATTGCAATTAGTGATTAGGAATTAAATGTGATTAATTGAGATATTATTGAATTAATATGTACATTTGAATTAGGATAAATGCCATGTGGTAGGATAAATTGATACATGAAAAATTAGGAAGATTAAGCCTATAATTGAGTGACATTTGGCATAAATTAATGAGTGACAAATTGACTAGTAATTAATTAACAAATGGACCAATTATTGTGTGACAAGTGGACCAATTATTAAGAGATATGTGGACTAATTAATGGGTGACTAATGGCAGCATCTTAAGGAGATCAGTGGCAGTTTAATTAAGGAACAAATGGTTAACAAGCCTTAAGACAAATGTAGAGATTAGAAGTTGACACCTAGCATCTTGACTAAGCAAAGTTTCTGCTGGTTTCTTCATTCTCCTTCACCACTAAAACTGCTTCTTCTTCTCTCTAAATTTTGCTTGAACCCTAGTTAAGTTTCTACACCAAAACCATATATACAACCTTCACCAATTAGCCAAGAAATGTGTTGAAAGTGGTCTTCACCTTGCTGGAAAAAACTAGCTCATCTTCACATCAGAGTTGTATTAATTTTGTTTACTTAGAAGGATTAGTTAATCTAGATTTTTGAGCTAAATTAGAAGCCCTATAAGTAAGTAAATATTTGATCTTTATAGCTGTTGGAGTTATGTAAATATAGTGCCCTAGAAAGTAAGTGTATTTACTTTTAACTTAATTTTCTTCCAGTTACTTTTGTAATGAAAATATTTATTATTAATAAAATAAAAGAGTTTGGTTTTTATGATAAGGTACCAAGATTCTTTTGTAAGTAATATACATATACATAGAGCTGTATGGGAAACATGTATATTATTAGAATCTAAATTAATTGATTCACAATTGAATAATCAAATTGGTCGCTTGATTATGGTTTAGACTGTAGTGTTGCGATTTATCTCCAAATCATGATAGTAGTTGACTATTGATAATGGCATTATTAAATAAATCTGGAATCACGTATGTTTTAATGAATAAAGTAGGTCGTTACTTTAATCTTAAAACATACATTTTAGCATTTGCT
>JAOQMS010025419.1:0-15323 GCA_027563885.1 Erythroxylum longipes | reverse complement strand
GTGTCGGATGTTGACATCGATGATCTATTTTCTGAGTTAAGAGTGTTGCAAAAGACTTTGCCAGATGGGCTAATGTCCTTATTTCCTAATATTTATCTTTTAAGATTATTTTCGAACATTTCTTATAGTTAGACAAAATCTACACCTAATCTTATTGTTTCTCCATTAGTTATAGGTCTATTAACTCCTCTAAATAATCCTTCTCCATCTATTGATTCATGATAAACTCCTACTACTTAATACATTCCTTATTACACTGATTGGGTAGGTCACTTTTTTTATCTATTTCTGAATTTTTTGGTTTATTCCATTATTGCCTTCCTATATGAACATCACATGTATCACAAGAAAAGTTTTGACCCTTTATGATAGCAAGAAATGGTAAAAGAATTATATGAAGTTATATTATCACCAATACTTAGGATATGGTTATTACCTTCATTGAAGTCTATTATTAGCTATAAATAGGCCTATAAGATCAAGATTTTGGCTGATTGATTAGTTAAATGATATAAAGCTCAACTTTTTTTAAAGGAATTATTTAAGAGTATGGTATTGACTATAGGGAGACATTTGCTCTTATAACTTATTTAAAATTAGTTCACAATCTTATTGTAGTTACTGCTACCTAACATATGCTATTATTCTAAATGGAAATCAATAATGCCTTCTTTAATTTTGATCTTATAAAATAAATGTACATACAACCTTCGTCTAGTTATAATCACCCACTTAAAAAGGCTTGTCATCTTTGCAAAGCCTTGTTTGAACTAAAATAAGTTATTTGAGCTTAGTTTACCAAATGCATCTCTGTCATTAGTGTGTTTGATTTTCAATCTAAATTTTAAGATCATTTCTTATTCGTTCACAAAACTACTAAAAGGTATAACTTTGTTCTCCTCTATATTGATGATATAAAATTACTATTGTTAACATTTGATAAGTGCTTAATAGATTATATTTTTAGTCCCATGTTTAGTGCAATTTTCTTATTAATTTAAGATTTTATAGTTTTTGATACTTAATTTATTTCTAGTATGTTTTAGGTCTTAATTACCTTTATGGATAGAAAGGATAAGAATGCAGATGAAATTGGGGTAAAAAAATTAAAGAATTGGAACTATTTTAGAGGGACACGCTCATATTGATAAAGTACACGCCCATGTCGGATATGAACACAGGGATAAGAGGGATCAAAAAATCCCTATGATGGTATATAGGTTTGAATGATGCTAACATGCCCATATGAAGGTAGACATAACTGTATGGAGATGGACAATGTTTGTCTCCACTACTCATATAAATTTCTAGAATCCTGATTCTATAAATGTTGAAGATTTTAAGTGATTTTGAGGGACACATTAAATATATACAGTTGAGTGGTTGACCATGTTTAGCGCAGAAACCCTAATTCTAGGACATAAAAGGGAAATAAAAAGGGGAAGTAGAGGGAGAGTCTTAAACATAATTCTAAACCTAAGAGAGACAAAAGTAGAGATTGACTAAAGATTTGATAGAGAAAATATTTCTATCAAATTTTCGAAGGATTGTATTAGAGAAATGGGGATATATAATGGGTTCTGTTATTTTTAATTCTTCTTCTAATTCTTTGGCTATGTTTTATATATTTATAAACTAAATTTTTTTAGTGCCTAAGTAGGATGAACCTTGCGATGAATTTTGTGGTTTGATTCTTTATTTAATGCAATTTGATCATTGATTCATTGGATTAAATTATATGTTTTGATTACTTCTTGAATTAATATGTCTGGGATATTATTTAATGTTTGATTTCATATACTTAAGATTGAGAAATACTTTTATATTAATAGATATGTAATTTAAAAGAGTAGCATGAAACATAGAGATACATCGACATAAATCTTCTGGATTAGGATTAAACCTAATATAGGAATTCACAAATCGATTAATGCAATATTAGTGAAGGTTTAGGTATTGATAGTCTTAAGAAAGATATTAACATAAGATAAGAATTTCTACAGTCCAGTGATCTTTTAAATTGCATGATAAAGGACTAATGGCTTAAGAAATCCTAAAGGGATTCATTGCCTAAGTTCTAATTATTTGATTTGGTCAATTCTTTTAAGATCTGTGCTCTTGTTTATTATTTGTGTTAAAATTTAGTCCAAGTTTATTTGTTTTAATTAATTCATCATCTTATTTTATCGGTTCGATAATAAAAAGATGTAATTGCTATTACTTATAGTCTCTACTGGATCGGCACTCAATATTCATTGATATTATACTATAGTTCGATACGTGCACTTGCCTTTGAGATCTATAGGGTAGGTATCTTGCTCATATCAAGTTTTTGGTACTATCATCGAGGACAATACTATTAGTAGTGCCCAATTTTTGTTGATATAATAATTATTTATTTTACTACATTATATTTATCATTTATTAAATTATTTTGTTGACTCTTATATCTTTCACTTTTTAAGTTTTTGAGGTTAGTTTATAACCTGAGGAAATCCATCTTACTTTGTTAAAGAAGATCTTCAAATTGAGATGAAGACTTATAGAAATCTTCAAAGGACCTTATTTAGAAAGGTAGATCTAGATCAAAAGCCAAAGGACTTGGAGCATTAGACTGAGAACGAAGAATCAAAAATCATCGCAAACCATTTAAAGACCATGTTTGATTTTGTTATTTCAGACTTGACTAGGAAAAATTCCATCATTTTAAGATAGATAATGTGATAAGATTGAGATTATTTCGATTCTCCTTGAGGTACTAGGCAAAATAATGGTTGAATTCTCTACTTAGGGGATTCATCACCACATCGAACTAGATGACAGAGAATTTTTTTTTTGAAGTAGTTCCCATTAGCCAATACTACTAAATTAAGGAACAACATCTCTGTTTATGCTCAAATCTATTCAAAGACTTTATATGATATATGAAAGAGATTTAAGTAGATTCTAAGGAAGTGCCCACATCATAATTTACCATCATGGATGCAAATCTAGACTTTCTACAACAAGCTCATTAAAAAAACTAGGTAGATTATAGATGTAGTAGCTAGGGGTACCTTGAACAGTGCCCTTCTCGAGAAAAACCTAGCAAGCTAGTATAAGTCTATAATGTAGATGAAGTTATTTTATTGGCAAGTCATATTGAAGCTTTAAGCAAAAAGATATATGGATTGATGATGAACCCTCAATTTTTCTAAGTAATGTAGTGTAAGGTGTGCGGACAAAGGTATATAGCCTAAAAATGTCAGGCAATAAAGTCTATTACAAGGCTTGAGTATATGAATTATATGGGCATGCTATTAGACCCTAAAATAATCTATACAATAATATATATGATCCATGATAAAGAAATCACTTGGATATCTCTTGGGGGAATCAATGTTAGAAAAGGAATCACCCTCTACCGAAATTTTAGCAACACCTACCATAAGAAAGAAGCCAAACTTGAAAGATCCTATGAATAAATTTTTCTACACTTCAGAGGCAAGATTTTAAGCTATCAAAACCTCTCTAAGAAATTAAAAAGTATATATCCATAACTTGGAAATCATATTGGTTTATTTGTGAAGCTAGTTTTTGAAAGACAACAAGGGAGTTTGCTTAGTCACTTTGAGACTAATCTCAAAGGAAATGTGAAGGCAATAACCTTTAGGAGCAGAAAAGATTTGCAAGTTGAAAACAAGACCTAATATAAGGAGGAGAATGATAAGAAGAGAGAAGAGAAAGCTAAAGACATAGATCATCCTTTAAAAGTCAAGGAATTCTAGCCTACCATGCCATATCTTACTAAGTTGAAGAAATATCACATGGATGAGTAGTTTGTAAATTTCTTGAGCTTTTTAAACTATTCCATATTAACTTACCTTTTGTTAAGTTTCTTTTACAAATTTCAAAGTATGCAAAGTTCCTAAAGGAGTTACTATCTATGTGAGATCCCATATCAGTTAGAGAGGGGAACGAAGTACGCCTTATAAGGGTATGGATACCTCTACCTTACAGATGCGTTTTCCTAGGGGGTGGGAAGAGCAAAACCGTGAGGTCTTGGCTAGGTTAAGGCCCAAAGCGCACAATATTTGTGAGCGGGTGGTTTGAGCCGTTACAAATAGTGTCAGAGCCGGTACTCGGATCGGTATGCCAGTAAGGACGCTGGGCCTCCAAGGGGGGTAGATCCAAGCCTGTGGGCTAGCGAGGACGCTAGGCCTCTAAGGGGGGTGGAATGTGAGATCCCATATCGGTTGGAGAGGGGAACGAAGTACGCCTTATAAGGGTATGGATACCTCTCCCTTACAGACACATTTTCCTAGGGGGTGGGAAAAGCAAAACTGTGAGGGCTTGGCTGTTATTAGTCTCACATTTCCTTTGAAACTAATCTCAAAGGAAATGTGAATGCAATAACCTTTAGGAGAAGAAAAGATTTGCAAGTTGAAAACATTACCTAATGTAAGGAGGAGAATGATAAGAAGAGAGAAGAGAAAGCTAAAGACATAGATCATCCTTTAAAAGTCAAGGAATTCTAGCCTACCATGCCATATCCTACTAAGTTGAAGAAATATCACATGGATGAGTAGTTTGTAAATTTCTTGAGCATTTTAAACTATTCCATATTAACTTACCTTTTGTTAAGGTTCTTTTACAAATTTCAAAGCATGCAAAGTTCCTAAAGGAGTTACTATCTATGTGAGATCCCATATCGGTTAGAGAGGGAAATGAAGTACGCCTTCTAAGGTAATGGATACCACTCCCTTACAGACGCATTTTCCCAGGGGGTGGGAAGAGCAAAACCATGAGGGCTTGGCTGGGCTAAGGCCCAAAGCGAACAATATTTGTGAGCGGGTGGTTCAGGCTGTTACAAATGGTATCAGAGTCAGTAGCTGGATCGATATGCCAGCAAGGACGCTGGGCTTCCAAGGGGGTAGATCCAAGCCTATGGGCTAGCAAGGATGCTAGGCCTCCAAGGGGGATAGAATGTGAGATCCCATATCAGTTGGGAACGAAGTACGCCTTATAAGGGTATGGGTACCTCTCCCTTATAGACGCGTTTTCCTAGGGGGTGGGAAAAGCAAAACCGTAAGGGCTTAGCTGGGACAAGGCCCAAAGCGGACAATATTTGTGAGCGGGTGGTTTGGGCTGTTACAATCTAACAAGAGGAGTTGGAGGAGATTAAGTGATGAGTGCTCAGTGATTCTACAAAACAAGATACTTAAGAAGCTTAAGGATCCAAGGAGGTTTAATATCCTTTTTTAACTATTAGTTTGTCAGTAAAAAAGGCTTTAGATGATTTAAGGGATATTATAGTTTAATTCCATATAAATTATTCATAAATATAAGATTACGGTAACTAAAACCCACTAAGATAAGCAATTAGTTAACAGATACATCAATTAAATGTTTTAGGGGTATTATAGAGGACATTTTTGTTAAATTTGGTAAGTTCATCTTCCTAGTAGATTTTGTAATCCTAGATATGGATGAGGATATAGAAGAGCCCTTGATTCTAGGTTGATCCTTCCTAGCTACTACTAGAGCAATTATTGATTTTAGTGATGGCAAGATAGTTCTTAAAGTAGGAGAAAAGCATGTTATATTTAAGATATCTAATTCCATAAGACACTCACTTAAACATGATAATGCTTATTATTTTATTAATACAACTGATTTTGTAGTTCTGAATTTTGTGTAAGATTTTATTTTTATAGAGTCATTAGAGTTATTTCTTGTTCAATAAGAGGAGGAAGATAGGGATGGAGCCACAAAGAAAGAACATATAGCCTACTTAGAGGATAACGAACCCATGTCAAAGAAGAGAAAGTTTGGAGGGATTGACAGAATCAAGGAGAAGAGGTTGAAACCCTTTATTGAAGAACTGCCAAAGTTAGAGTTAAAGAAGTTGCTTGATCATTTGGAATACATAATATTGGAGAAACAATCAAAGCTTCTAGTGGTTATTGCTTTAAGTTTAAATGTGAAACAGAAAGAAAAGTTGTTAAATGTGTTTAACGAGGATAAAAAGGTCATTATTTGGAAGATTTATGATATTACAGGAATTAGTTCCTCCTTTAACACTCACAAAATTCTTATGAAGGATGATTTCAAGGTACTTGTGTAGCCCCAAAGGAGGGTGAATCTCAATATGATGGAAGTGGTAAAGGTAGAGGTAATTAAACTACCAGTTGTTGGTATGATTTACCAAATTTCTGACAATTTTTGGGTAAGTTATACAGGTTGTACCAAAAAATAGAGGATGATGGTAGTACCTAAAATGAAGAGTGGAAAGATTCCTGTAAGAACTGTCATTGGATAAAGATTATACATTTACTATAGGAAACTAAACGATGATGCTTGGAAACACCATTTTCCTATGCCTTTTTTGGATCAAATGTTGGAATGGCTAGTTAGACATATATACTATTGTTTCTCGGATGGACTTTCTAACTACTTCCAGATTCCTATTACCCATAAAGATCATATTGGGATTCACCCTCCTTTACAATTTTAAGGAGGTAAGTGATGATGAAATCCTTCGTTTTGTAGATATTTCAAATTATTTAGTGGCTAAGATTCTACTAAAGGGTTTTTCTAATCGCCAATAGAAGTAATTATTTCTTAATTTGAAGGATTATTTTTATAAGATAAGTCAATATATATTTAGAATAATTATCAACAAAGATAACAAAATATCAATAATCATTTATGGTACTATTATCAGCAAAACCCCAAATATCATAATGAATAAGATCAAATGGTGTAGAAGAAACATAGTCACTAATATTAAATGGCAAAGCATGATGTTTTGGAAAGTTGACATAAATACAATCAAATTGATCATGCTTAACATATACTAGACATTTGTTGGAAATTAAAGATCCTGATTTATAATACAAAATATGATCAAGATATAAGTGTCAAATATTGGAAGAAGTGATAGTAGCAACAACTATAGATGGTAACTAGAGAGAAACAAGTTCAAACAGATAACCAACCTTACATCGTGTCTTAGGAATCTTACCCCTTTATGAATCTTACATATTACAACCATAACTTGAAAAGGTTACATTAGCACCAAGTTCATATAATTGAGTAATAAAAATAAGATAGTTTGCACATATAAAAGGCATTATATAAGGATAAGTAAGATTTAAAATTACTACCTACATATTGGATAGGTAAAATAGAACTATCAACAATATGAAAAATTAGTATAAGAGAGAGAGTGAAAACATAACTAAATAACTTAGACTTAAAGGTCATATAATTGCAACAGACATAATCAAATAACTAAAAATTATATTTACCTAGAGTGACATATAATATATGTGAAGTAGTAGTGTCATAATTAGGTTGTATATGTTAAAGAAGAATAACCTAAATTTCTTTTAAGAAAAAAATAGGAGAAGTATCCTTGGAAGTAGAACCCTCAATGGCAGTGGTAGAAATAGAAGTACTCAAGGATTGATACTTATTATAATTTTTGGTTAGAATACCTTGCTTATAATTCCTTATAAGAAGTAGGTTAAACTAACAGAAGGATCAATAAAAACCACATTTGTAGAAGGGAGAGATTTATCAACACAGAAAGTATTAAGTCTAGTTTCCTGAAATTTATCAACATGGAAAGTATTAAGTCAAGTTTCTAAAAAGAGTACCACTTAAATAGTCGTGACAATTTTAGGTAGCAAAGTACGGTAAAAAGAGCCTGTTGATGTATTATGCACTAGTGATCATGAAGAGTAACATAAATTTCTATGGAGGCTATATTAGTCTAAACTAAACCGCAAGCTGACAATTGATTCCATAATGTTTGTAACTCCAAAATATAACTGTGAATAATATGATCTAGTTGTTGATGCATATGATAAAGGTAAAAGAAAAAAAGAGTTGAAATCGATGAACATCATTTGAAAATGCATAACGTGTCTATAAGAAATCTTTAAGACACTCAAAACAAAGGAATTCTAAATTAATACTAGGTCGACAATTATTATGAAATCAAGTTAAAATTTGATAATTTTTATATCCTATTAATCGAGCCTGTAACCTCACAAGTAACAATTCATTAAAGTAGTCTTTCTTTAGAAAACTATATATCTATTGATCCTATAAATCATAGTCCAAACCACAAAAAATCACAGTAATAGGATGAGTAATAGAGTAAAAACTAATAGAAGTAACTATGTAAACTAAAAAATGTAGTATGAAAAATAAGGTACCCAATCCTGAATTTGAGAGATGGAGGTAAAATTTAAAAATTTGGAAATAGTTATAGGTTGCAAGAAAATTGACAAAAAAGGAACTGTATTGGTTAGTCAAATCTATCTGGACTGGTTCAGTTCAATTAGAACAATTAGTAGAGGAATGGCTAACATGATGCTCTATGATCTAACATGGTATGGGCAGAGGGTTTCAGCACGTGTGGCACATGGGTGAGTGAACTAGAAGGTAACAACTTTAGACGGTGTGTGGGAATATGTGGAGGCTCCAATGAAGGCCTAGTCATAGACGTTTGGGTAATCTTGTTAAGAGGAATCTTTAGGTATGCTCAAAAGGAACTGAGAAATGGATCTTGTGCATGATGAAGATCAGTATTGTCAATGAAAAAGGATTAGATATAATAAAATCAACTGAAAAAAAGGTGTAAAAACCATTAGAGAATGACCGAAAAACATTGCCTAAAATTCTAAAGTAACTTATAAAAGGTTGACTCTAATACCAAAATAACACTAATAAAAAATGAATTGTTTCAATGTATATATTATGTATTACAATAAAAGAAATGCACCTATTTATATATAAGATTATTAAATTAGTTAGAAAGAAATTTAGATTATTAAATTAATTAAAAAGACATTTAAATAAAAATTTTATTAGTGTTTAAATATATTTACATATTTAAATAAAGAAGAACTTAGTGGTCTATCAAAATTTAAGAAGAACCTAGTGGTCTATCATAATTTAAGTATGAAATTATCGTTCTTACAAAAATCTAATACCAATATTTGGTTGTCCTTTTTAGTTATTGTATGGTGGAAATGAATGGCACTTGGTGGAGCTATCTTCTACACCACAAATTAAATCCTCAATTCCTATAATAAAATAGATATAGTATAGAAAAGTAGGAGTCGATCTCACGAGACTTCTAGTTCGTCAATTGTCAAGAAAGAGATATTAAAGAAATGAGGGTTATAATGATAAAATTATGTTTTAAAGAAAATAAATTAAATTCTGTGAAAAATAAAAAGAGAATCATCAATAAGACAACCTTAATTTTCAGTCAATTCTACCATTGGAAATAAATTGATAATCAATAAAAAATTATTTTGTCAATTATAGATACGATCCAAAATTAAATTAAAAATTGTTTTAAGAAAAGAAAGACAACTGAAGGAAGATAACACAAAATCTGTGGTTGCATTCAATCTAGTTGAACACTTTTCCTAAAAGTTAATAATTCTGATGTAGCAAATTACAACTTCTACTTTCTATAGAGATTAAAAGAATTGAACTTTTATATATTTAACAATTAATCTAATGACATCAATCATATTTCTATTAGTTGATGGAAGAACTTCATAGAAATATTGAATAAAGAGTTGGTCACTAATTTAGTGGTGTAGATAGCTTGTATACAGAGTCTTAAAACACTCTTAATACTTCAACAAAGTTTACTATTATATTGTCTAATCATATAAATCTCCTTTTTAATGGTAGCTACCCTTAAAGTTGAAAAGAATATTTTTAAGAATAGTCTTTTCATCTCAATCTATGTGGTGACACTTCCTGCAATTAAATAATAAATCCAATCATGTATGTCATCCTTTAAATAAAACGGAAATGCTACCATTTTTATTTTCCCCTTAGTAACTCCAATTAGTTTTTATACCCATATACACTACGTGAAATTCCTTTAATCGTTTATGACGGTCCTCTTCTGCAAAGCCATAAAAAGTCAACAAAATATGAATTAGTCTAGCTTTTAACTCAAAGGTAGTATTGACATCTAAATTTGGAAAAGAATGCAATGAAGTTATTAATCTAAATATAGAGCGAGAATTTGTCATAAGGTTCAATTTTCCACCATGTTTTCTGTTATTTCACCAACTATAATATTATGTTGCTTTTGAATTTTTATTTCTTTCTTTAGTTTTTTCAGTCTTTTTGACTTCTAGATTATAATGTAAATCAGCTTCCTTCGAAGATCTCTCAACAAACATACAAATTAGGAATTCTTCGACAATAGTGTCAGCATTTAGTGGATCTGTTGTTACATACCAAATTAAATCCTAAATTTTTGCAATTAAAAAATATAGAATAGGAAAGTAAGAGTCAATCCCATGAAGAATTCTAGTTCATTAAATGAAGGAGATATTAACAAAATGGGCATTATAATGATACAAAATTTTGATAAAAATAAATTAAATTCTATGAATAATAAAAGAAAATTATTAATAAGATAAACTTCAGTTTACAGTCACTTCTGCCATTGAAACTATGATTGATCATTAATAAAATAATTATTTTGTCAATCTTATATTCACTGTGATATTAAATACATATTTTTCATTAAGATCAGTTAATCAAAAATACATAATTGAATAAACCCTTTTTGTTTAACAACCTTAGATATGGTCTATAATTTAATTAAACAACAACTTTAAGAAAAGAAAGACCATTGAACTAGACAACACAACATTTGTTGGACCCCAAATTTTTTCTTAGAATTTAGTACATTAATTTAGCAAGCATGAATATAAATTAGAATTTTTTAAAATTATAATCCGTTGGAGTTTAGTCATGAATATATTTTATCTACATGTGTTTGCATGAATTAAATAGAAATGTTAGAATTACGTTAATGTGTAATAGACATAAGAGAATAAAGGAACAAGTAGACATTAAATTAAATGTGGAAGGGTAAACTTGGAAGGACTAAAAGTGGTCTTAAATAAATAAGAAAAGAAATAAGAAAGAGGAAGTGAAGAGCTAGTGAAGTGTGCTGAAGAAGCTACGAAGGAAAAAAAAAGAAGAAGGAAAGAAAGAAAAAGGAGAAAGAAGAAGAAGGAAGAGGATTCAGCTGAAATTTAGGCAACCTTCATCTTTTCTTCTTGCTTTGGTAGAAAAAGGTACTAGAGAAAATGAGTTTCATATGCTAGAAATAAAGGGAGAAAGAAGAGGACTAAGAAACCCATTTTGATTTTCATGCATTTTCAGCTAGATCTTAGTTATTCTAGCTTAAATAAACTATGGGTAGACTAAGTCTAAGCTCAATTTTTGATTATTAAAGCTTTATGGATTTTCTATTTGTATATTTTTTTGAATGAAAATTTGTTTATTTGAAGGAAACCAAGAAAGTCCAAGGCAAGAACAAGAGGAAAGGCAAACTTGAGTTTGGATTTACAATCAATTAGGTGGGTAATATGTTCATAGCTATTGTGGATGATGGGCTGATTTCTTGCTTGCTTGCATGCTAAATTGCTTAACTTTGAATTATTGCCATTTTTGGAAAATGCACTATGATTTGTTATTAAGTTATACCTTGAAAGATGTTACGACATTTTGTATTAATGAAAAGAGGAAAAAACACAAGAAGCAAGAAAGTATGAATATGTGATGAAATCAATTGAGCATCAAAATTTGCTTGTGTTTATGCAAGAGAGATACCATTTCGTTCATCACATGCACATTGACTTCAAGCCTTCTCCCAGTAGCCTGCTTGTGGACCATGAGCTCCTAAAAAATGGACTTATTTAGTTCATGGTGTAAACTTTGATTTCTTCATTTCGATCCATGTGACTCTCTCAAGCCATTATGTTTATGCATTTCATTTTGATTGTTGAGCATGATACACAATTGAGTGTTATTTTTTTATGGTTAAATATACATGATATGATTTATATGATAACATCCTTAACTATGAGTTCTTTGAGCTAGAACTGTAGATAAGTTAATTGCCAGATTAAAATGAGATATATTGTGTGTGGCTCGTTACTAATGGATATAAATGTATTAGCCACTGAGCTTTACAGCTCAACCTATTATTTTTCATTCATCAGGTACAAAATGAGAAGATAATTGATCCTTGTAAGCTTTGGCAAACTCTAAGATAACTACCTTTTGTAACTAAGTTAGTTTAACTATATTTTGGTAGCTTTATAAGCATATCAAGCATGAGCATTCATTTATACTTTGTAATATGCTATTGATGTGACCTTTTATATGTAATTAAATCTATGTACAAACTCCATTTTGTTTAATAAATGAAAGTAAGAGTTGAAGAATTTCCCATTTTTACATGTTCAAAACTATCTTTTGTGTTAGGTTGTTAATTGTTGTCAGAAATGGAATAGTATGTTGTTAGATGGCCTTGGATAGATTTAAAACAAATTGTTATGCTGGGAGTCATGTATGTAAATTTAGTTTTTGGTTGGATTCGGGTTTTTTTTGGAATATGTAAAAGCTTGTAATAGGCAAAAGAAGAAAAAGGGGACACCCTTGCAGCATTACCCTAGACAGAATTAGTGATTTTAACTTCCATGAATAAACTGTATTAATATTGGACAAAGTTGTCTTTAGGAACATTGTAGTTCGTCCTTTTATCTTTCCAATGGTATATTGTACGAAATTTTTGGACTCCGGAAAAAAGAGATATGGCCTTTATATGATAACATCACATGAGCTGGCAGAGACTGCAATGCTATCCCTGACAGAAATTTTGTCCTAATTTCAACAATTAAATTGTATTGATGTAGGTTGAATCAGATAAACTTGTCTTCATAAAAGTTGTAGCTTATCCTTTAGCTATCCAATGGT
Organism: Erythroxylum longipes; assembly: GCA_027563885.1. Lineage (NCBI taxonomy): Eukaryota > Viridiplantae > Streptophyta > Magnoliopsida > Malpighiales > Erythroxylaceae > Erythroxylum > Erythroxylum longipes. Next base: position 2,519 of record JAOQMS010025419.1, on the reverse strand, counting down.
ATACATTTTGTAAATTTTGGACATCATAATTGAGAGATATGATTTTTTTACAAGTTTTAGTAACACATCAGGAGTGCATGATAGTGCACTAGTTCGATCATGATAAAGTCTTTCATCATAGGAATGCACGATCGTGCTTGTGTATGAGGGTGACAGGCGAACTTGCCAAAATTAGGTTAAACATGAGCTTTTAGGTTTCTCATTACAATTTGGAGCTTCCAGCCTTTTTCTAACTTGATCTTCACCCAATCCTCGTATAATGTAGCCATGAAATATGTACTAAGACCCAGGACCAACGACATCCATGGTTACATTCAATCTACTTAAATACTTTTCTGAAAAAGTTAGTAACTTCTGATGAAACAAATTAAAACAGTTAGATCCAACAAAGATTAAAAGAGTTGAACTTTCATATATTTAATATTTAATATAAAAATGATCATTTCAATCAATAAATAATCGTGCATATTAGAAATCAATCAAAAATAGTCATAAAATAAAAACTAAAAAATAATCATGCCATTGATTATCAAACTACGTTGTCCTTTCACCTACTAATAGATAACTCATAATTTTTACCTTTGAGCTTGAACTGCTCTAAGGTTCCATATAAAGAACCTTATACTTCCACCTCTGTAATCATTCATCCTTCTTCCACTTCCATTAAGAATCTGTCGGCATGCCTTGACACACCTCTAACTCGTAAAACTTGGACTCAAGTGTTAAGGGATGTGAGACTAGAGCAAAAGCTAATGTACTGTCATGCAAAAGAATCATTTGATCAAAGAGTAGTCTCACCTCTACTAGAGATTTTGAGGGCAAAAGTTGCTAAATGGAAAGCCACATTGCAATGATTTTTCCTTGACAAAAGAATTTCTTTCTAAGTTATAAAGTAGTGGTCTTTCATAACTGGAAACATCATGGATTAATTGATGTTCTTATTAACAATGATGATGTGTTCTTATTTAGGTTTTCAAGCTCTGAAGAAGCAAAGTTAATGGCTTAATATGGAGCATGGGTTGTTAAGAATAGACCCCTATTTATACAATCGTGGAGATCTGGTCTTAAGCTAGAAGACCTTAAGCTTGACAACATTCCTTTATGGATTTGTTAATCCTAATGGAATATTGGACCATGAGTGGTCTAATTCATCTTGCACGCTACATAGGGAGACCTGTAGCTTTGGATTAATCTTCTGTTGAAACAATGCATGTTAATTATGCTAAAGTGTGCATTGTGGTTAGTTCACTTACTAATCTACCTAACATCATACCATTTATTATATTAATAAGGATATGGAGCCTATTGCGGATCAATTAAAAGTAACATATGCTTGGAAACCTCAATTTGATAAGAAGAAGGTGTGAAGATGTGAAAACCAATAGGGAAGATCTTTAATACTGGAAATCACCAAGACTTGATGGAAATAATTAGAGAACATAATATGAAAATGAGTTGTGAACAAAATGTAGAGATCAGTTGCAAACAAAATGTATAAAATACCATGAACACTCCTGCTACTAATGTTACTGTTCCAGATAAGGTGAGTGAGGAAATACAACAAGTAAAAGAACAGGGGGCTGATTCAAACATGTAAGAATAATTAAGATAGAACATAATCACATAGATCATATTAAATAGGATCTTTACATATGCATACAAAACAAAAATCACGTACTTGGATTATTGTTGTAGTTCCACCTGTTAAAGAAAACTTTACTGCAGACAATCTTTAGCCATCTTCTTCGTGTGAAAGCTATAGTAAAGAAGAGACACACAAGTTATTTTATCTTTCCGTTCGTTAGTTTTAAATTCAAAATTTTAACTACCTTTGGTAGTTATTTAAAGAATAATGACCATAATACCCCTCATGGGTCTATGTGATTCATTATCTCCCACTCACATTTCATGGGTTTTAATCTAATTAAAAACTCTGCAATGTTCATACTTGTTCAATACCTGGTGTGACCAGCATACGACGAGAGCACATTGCCATATATCTGTTAGGATTATATGACATCTTGATTAACAAAATTGATCCTAGGACTTATGTGTCCTTGAGTAGACATTGTATGCTATACCCTAGATCATATATCGCGTTTGCACTTTCCTTTGATCTCATTTAGTTTCTTGTGTCATGACTGTATTCAAGTTCTCTACTAAAGAGATGATGGCCATTTATGAATACTTTTCATGTGAGTCAATGATTTAAATAAATGACCTTCCTCTGTTCTCAAATCTCTTTTGAATTTAATTTAATTTTCTTTCCTAGAATTATTCCATAAGATCACATCTTGCATGATCTTTTGGCAACAATCTAAAGTAGCAAATCTTAAATTCAATTCTCAAGAATGAGACAAGAGTCATAAGGGTATATGAGGAGGTTCTTCTCAACCTTAAGGGTCTTACACAATGTAATATAAGATCTGGAGTGTTAGACCTCGTTTCCGGAGTCTAACTCCTGCTTGCTCTGATACCAAACATGTTAAACCCCGTTTTCGGAGTCCAACTCAGAGGTC